>JAVKPL010004053.1:75000-190000 GCA_032173675.1 Gastrolobium villosum
TCAGGGAAGTTTCCTGTTCCTAGAGAATGCTCCTTTTATGGTTGAAGAAGAGCTTGAACAAGTGAAAAAGCAAAAAGAATATTACGAACAAGTATCAGAAGCTGAAGGAGAAGAGCATGACACATTGTTTATGGATACCGAAGGAAGAGAAAATGAAGCTTCTATTGCTGAAGAAAAACAGGTGGAGGGTAAGGATGAAGAAGATGAAGAAAGAGGGACAGGAAGTGGAATTAAGGTAACACAAGATGATGAAATAGAAGATACAACAATGGAAACAAACGAAGAATTTACAAATATAGATGAACTGAACAGAAAATGTGAAGAATTCATAAGGAAAATGAAGGAGGAGATCAGGATTAAAGCCCAAAGAAATTGCAGTATAGTACATGCATGAATATGCATCCTATATGTTATGATCCTATGTAATCCTCCCCCAGCTCTTTTCCTTTGCAATCTGTTAAACTGTGTCATATATTGTTTTAAGCTAGTGTAGTAGTCAGTAATGCATGTTTCTTAGTTTAATTTATAACCTTAATTATGCTATTTCTATGGCCTTCTTTTCTTGCCTTTCTAACTTAATTAGTTTCCCTTTAACTAGTATTGATTAGTTTTTTGGAAATATTTCATCGGTTGATCACTTCGCGACTAGTCCGATTCGGGGCGGGTCCAAGATTAAGGCTTTAAACCCCTCCCAAAGGAAAATTTCTTTGGTGCTACAGATGCACCGTAAATTCGGTGCATCTTCCACTCATATTGTGACACGTGTCTTACTTTTGTCAAATCAATAATAAATAATTTATTTTAAGATTAAGAGAGAAAATGATTTGATATAAAATAAGACACGTGTCACAAAATAAGTGGAAGATGCTCCGAGTTTTCGGTACATCTATAGTATCAAAGATATTCTCCTCCCAAAGAGGGTACTCGGAAGGTTTGAACACATGCTCTCACCCCACTTGCTCAGCGCTTCCAGGCAAGTATTGCTTAGTTTAGTCACCACTATGAGCATTGACGGTGAAATCAAGTACATTGAATACATTAATTGAAGATCAATGTTGTTCAATATCTTTACCAAGGGAGAGAATATGGGAAAGAAAGTAAAGTACTGTATATATTCCAATTATTCTTGAACAGATGAAGAGTCAAAGTGAACAAAGCAAACATTAATCTTGGTCGTTCATATGTATATGGAGAATTCTAGAGAGGACAAGAATTTATAAATTTTACGCACGAATCTTTTAGTGGGAGTAAATTATATTAAAATTACTACGACAGTATAGAGTTATGAAAACGTGCGAGGGCTCAACTATTCTCACTGAACAGTAGTTGTTTAAAAAAGTTAATGCAGGGTTAAAATTAAATAAGGCATTTGTATGCATTTTTGAACTCGACGACATATTTCGCTAAAAATAGACATTATTGCTGTCATTTATTCCTTCAAAGTTATTGTCAGACTTTGTTTTTAACAAAATGTCTGGCTCAAGTTCAATAGTATCTATGTTATTAGGTATCTATACAGCTGGACAATTAAAGTTTAGTTATACTAATAACGCATTTCATCTGCATTTGAATTAGTATTTAGGCACATATAAATTTTTTTTGCTTTTGTAGTAATTTGATTACTCAAATTTCTGTACAAAATGGAGGTAATGAGGTATGTTGTTAAACACGAGTGAAATAAACTTTTATTATGGACGCCTGGATGGGACTCTGATTACTATAGGGTGATATGGTTAACCTCAAAGAGGATGATATTATATTAACAAACTTTTCTTTTTTTTTACCAACTACTGTATATTTTATCCATAAGATTTCATTCAATAATGTTTGGGAAAAATGTTTGTCATTTTAAATGACATAAGATTATGTCATTTTAAGAGAAAGATAGGCACAAAAAAAAATTTAATTTAAATTTTAAAATAAATAAAAAATCACTCACTTTCTCTCTCCCATGATTTCCATTTTTCTGTGTCTATCTCTCTCCTAAAATGACATAACTTATGTCATTTAAAATGACAAACACCAAACCCATAATGTTTTACTGGTAAAACATAATGTAGTTTGTAATAGTTTATAAAAAAAATTTATAAATATAAGTTTATCCAACTACAAAAAGATATCAATACCACTAGGGAAATAATTTATATGGTCTCACTGAATTTTTTATGCTCCCTCTCACGGCATTTATTTTTTCTTTTTCTTTTTATTCCTATTATTTTCTCTCTTTTTTAATTTTACCTTCCTATTTATACTAAGGGACCACCTAAAAAATGGTGGTCCGGTTCATAATAAATAATCTCATACCACTAGATGCTTAGAAGAAAACAAAAGCCCAATTCTTATGTAGATTTTTCGTAAGATTATGGCTTTTAATCAGCTTTAAATAGATCATCTCTGCTTTAATAAATCCATTGTAGAATTATTCCAAATCCCCCGGACACAAACTTTCCTCGTGATTGTATTCGTGCGCATCCCAAAGCTTAGCAACAGGAATACTAAACTTGAAAGGTTGATAATATTTGACAATTAGAAGACTTAACAATCTATCATGGGGACGTTGCATTGGCCTTTTTGTCAACTAGTGTATTGAATAGTACAGATACCGACAACTCAATGAAGCTTCTACACGTGTGTGGCTAAGAAGTAGACAACATCCCTTATCAACCTTTCTATTTAAGTATTTTATGACAAAATATTATGAACAGGGTTTCCCCCCTCATGAGGATTCAAATTGAATGAATAATGTAAAAAGTATCACCTGCTTGCCTTAACTTAGCCTCCACACGATAATTCTAGAAGGGTCAAGGACCCTGACCGGATGAGGAGCCCTGTGATTTGGAAAAAGAAATAGAATCATATCTATAAATAATTCTGTCGGCAAAATAGGACAAATATAAGAGTGTTAAGTTAATTTTCAATAGTTCTAGCTAGTACGGCATTATAATTGTAAAAAGGTAAGAACACAACTAGTCATCCTAAGTTCGTTCATCATTCACGAGTTACGTGAATGTGGGTCCGAATAATTATTAATGTTAATGTACAAGGCATTTGAAATAAGGGTTTTATAAAAGTTATGTGGTAGAAAAAGTGATTGTGTTAAGATATAAAGATACGTTTTGCGTGCCGGAGTTTTTTTTTACTGCGGGTCCCATAAAATATTGTGTGTGTAGGAAAAATTTTGTAATCATGTTAAATGATAGATAATAAACCCTTGAAATAATTCGGTTTAAAGTTACATTCTCCCTTTCTCTCTATTAAGACTATATTCGAGTTCAAGACACCAGTATAATCATACGGGAGATAAGTGGAGATGTCTGAACTTTATCCCCTTTTATGATTCTTTAAAAAAAATAGTTTAAAATCAACTTTTTTAATTATTTATATATAATTTTAAATATTTTTAATTTATTATATAATTTTTGAATTTTATTCTTGAATTGTTTATGCATGCTTAATTTATAATTTTAAATAATTGATTTCTATTTTTAAAATTTTATTTGAATTTAAAAAATCCTTACAATGCATAAGATACTTTGAAACTATTTATTAATTTCTTTATCACAACTTTAGCTTCGTAAATGAACTAGGAGATTTTCTCTATTATATCGTTAAATATCCAAATAATGTATAATAATCTTATTTTATTTTATCTATTATTAAATATTAATTATTCCTATCTCTATGTGACGGTGTTTTCCATTGGGCTTGTTCTTCACTGGGGAAAACCCAGAACGGCAAAAAAAAAGTCACGTTTTGTAAATGCCCAAGCCCAACTGGGTCTTAATTATTGATCTTTCAGCATATTTTTGCTGGTTGAATTCTTATTAATCATAACACTCAAACGCATCATCGTCCCTCGTAGTTGGGGAATAAATCTTTAGTATTTAGATTCAATACATCTTATTAATGAGAGCATTACACATCAAAGGAAAGAGAAAAAATTTGAGAATTTTTTTTTTTAACTAACATATGATATTCTCATTGGTGGGATGCACTGAATCTTTGGTACAATAATAATAGTACGAAAGATTTATTCGTTGCTAGGATTGATACACATTGGATTGATAAAAGTTGTCATTTGAGTATGAAATAGATACAGAGAACAAGATATCATTGGTCATTGTCATAGGCATGAAAGGGTTTCACTTTATAGAAATTTTGAGCCTCCTCAGTAAGTTCTGGCATGCCAGCTACATAATATAAGAGCCTTTCACCTTCTTTTTCACCATGAGCTTCAGTTGAGAATTTGGAAACGCCTCCAAAGGCTATTATTGCAACCAAGAACACAGTTGTGGAAGCAAATAAAGGGTAAAAAAACGCCAGAGTGGTCAGATTTCGTGGGGCTACATATAAATGCAAGGAAAAGGATATTGAAAATATGGTATCTATAATGGCAGAAGCTTTTCATGTACATCCATGGCCCCTTGATGAGTGCTATAAATCCAAAGAGCTAGAGAAAGAGAGGGAATAAGAACAGCATCTGTAAAATAACCAAAAAAATTGGGTCGATCTATGAACCGAACCGAACCGTCCCATAAAATAATCGATTTTTAAAAATTGGTTCATGAACCGAACCAGTTTTTAAATAACCGGTTCATGAACCAAACCATTTTTTAGAACCAGTTTAAGAACCGGACCATTTCCGAACCGAACCGAACCACTTTCAAACCAAAACAAATTAATTTTTATAACTTTATTTTTTAAATTTTAAAATTTTCTTTTCTTTTCAAAAGAGGGTCGACCCGAACTGGTTCCGAACCGAACCACTTCCGAACCGAATCAGTTTTAAACCGAACCGAACTACTTTCGAACCAAACCATTTAAACCAATTTGATTCGATTTTTCAAAATATCCGATTCGATTCGACGCATTCACACCCCTAAGCAAGAGTATGTTAATATACGATGGTTCATCACAAAAATTCAGTGGTCCCTTTTTTTTGAAATGTGAAAATCTTCACTTTATTTCTTTCTTTTATTTATATTTTCAGGGACCACTGGATTTTTGACCACTGAAATTTCCCTCGTAATATACCTACTAGTACTAACGAATTTGCTGTTTCCAAATATTATTCCTTGAAAAACTCCATGTTGGAAAAGATGGTCTTAATGATTCTCAAAGCTTTCTTGGCCCATCTCTCATAATTCTTCTAAAAATGTTTCCCAAATTGTTCTCCGGTTCTCCCATTGATAGTTGGATATGGTAAAAAAAAAATTTTACACCAATCGTAATTATATTTTTAGGCTACTCGACTTTTAGATATTTTCATGAGTTTTAATTCTTTGAGCCGATTATGAAATTAATTCTTAATTGGATTGAAGCTTAATCATATTTAATGCTTCTTGGTACTCTCCCAAAATATATTTGATAGAAATTAAATTCAAATTATCTCCCCACCCACTCAATTTATGTCATCTACTGAGTTACACGTTGGGTTTGTTAAATATTTATCTTGGACATATAACTCTATAAAGTTTACTTAAAATTGATTACATAAAATAATTTTAGACATTTGAAATCACCTAAACATACAGAATCAGTTTAGCCCAACTGTGACTTAAGGGGTCCTTGTTGATATAGCTGCTTAACTAAAGCCCAATGCCAAGCAACGCCATACACTACAAGTGCTTGTTTGGTAGTAAGAATGTTTTGAGTTATCGGGTAAAATGACATTGGGTTTTCCAAAATGCTGGGTTTGGTATCATCATATAAAAAAAGGAAAAATATTTATCTTTTTAAATGTCACAACTTATATCCTTTCATTCTCACAAAGATATGAGACTCACACTTTTATTTTTTGCAACTCTCTCTCCTCATTTATCTATCTATTTCTCTCTCTTAAAATGATACAACTTTACCTCTTTTAAAATGATACACAGTTTACCCTATAAAAAAATATTCCCGCAAAGTTTGTATACCAGATTTGTTTGACATGTGTAAAATAGAGTTCAATGTCCAAGATAAAAGTTCCACACATTTGTCGGCATTTTGGGTTACCCGAGAAAAAGAAAAGAAAAACATGAATTTGATTACCAAATTATCCTTGAGATTGCTACCTTGACCCAGTTGCCTATTTCATTGTACAAAAACATGTTTGAATACAAAAAATAGAGGTGAGTAATTTTTGTAAAATAACCTCACATTCCCAGTAATATTTCATTATCAACCAAATACAGACTTAGTAACTTAACCAAATAATCCAAGGAAAATCTGCACCTACCAAATAATTTTTTGTTAACATTCCAGTAAAATATATTTTCAACTACATTTCAGTAATAATTATTTTTCGGATAAAATTTTTTTCTCCTATACCAAATGCCCCAAAGATAAAAATTGGTATAATCCTATCCTTCCATGGCCACAATTCCACCACAATAATTCTCTTAATAAGACAAGAAGATAGATATTTAAATACATTTGGTAGAAGATATTTTTTTTTTCTTCTTCAGAAATTATGATTTTCAAAAATACGATGGAAAAATCACTTTGTCAAGAATGTTATCAAAAACTGTTTAGTAAATCAAAATATTATTGAAATCTTATCAAAAAAATTCAATACATAGAATTCCAAAAATACCATCTTTTTAAATAGTGTTCTTGAATGACTTTTTTTATAAAAAAAGTTATACACGAAACTAAATTCCGGAAAAATCGATTTTTTGAAAAAAAAATCAGAAATATTATAACAAACATGAATGAATAGGATTATAACCATGAAAATCTCAAAAAATTCTCCCCAAGATTCCCTTATACCAGTAACATTGGCATTAGAGTGTATGGCTATGAAGGTTCGCATGCAAAAGGGAAAGTACATTAGTCATTAAAACAAGCTGATGTAATGTTTGTGGTGTGGATATTTTGTCAAATTCCTTGAAAAGTCTGTAGGCGGTGTCCTTCTATAAAATTGAAAATGTCTGGTTTTTAATTGGAGATTTTGAATGAAGGCTAATATGCACGGAAAAGCAGAAGCATGTTTGGTGTATAGTATAACATAAGGTCTGATAGTATAAGATTTGATTAAATTTTAATATTATCCTGCGTTCGATATGGTATTGTTTAAGATAATATCTTCTAATATTTTAAAAATTAATATATTAAAAAAAATTATTTTAATGTATTAATATTGAAATGACATATTAGTTCTTGATAATTATAATTATAAGTAATATTAATACATCAACCCTTTATTAGACCTAATCTATCCCCTATGCCAGATTAAGTTATACATCATTTGAATATATTAAGGGATTCTGCTGTATAAACTTATACCATACGATGGTCACACCAAATAACTGAAAATGTCATAACGTATAATATAAGTTTATATTATCAAACCTTATACATCACATCAAACCGACGTTACGGTTACGTCCAAATGAGTATCAACAAGACAAAACACATGAATTCATCAATGAACGTTGAGAGTCCCGTGGGCTAAATTTATCTTCCTTTGGATTTAAGGTTTCTTTATATCAGACACGGAATTCCCCTCGTGGCAACTCCTGGCCTTATAATCATTATTTAATGAAAGAAAATTCTAAAAAAAACTCTCACCCAAAAAAGGTTGAGGGCATATGAAACACAGTTTTGGAAGCCTTGTTTGATAAACTAAAATGTTGAATGTGCTATTTCTGTAACAATTGCCATAACACATTAATTAGTAATTATGAGGTTCTATTCATTTGTGTTGAGATAATATTAAAACTACCGTGACTCTTTCTTAGGAGTGGCGAGGTTGTAGAGAATGCAGCGGTTTAGTTGCTTAATATGACATATTTTTTAAAGGAAAAATATCTGTTTTTTTATATAATATAGGTTTGTATTATTTTAAGAAAAAGAAAGACATAAATTAATATTATTTATTTAAAATCTAAATTATAAAAAACACCCATTTTGTCTCAATAATTTTTACTATTTATAGATTTTTCTCACTTGAAATAATATAACTCTGTATCCTTTAAAATAACAAACATCAAACTTTTTCTTAATCATTTAATTGTTTCTCAACAAGGTAACAATTATGTTGATGACTTTTGATTCAGAAAATATGAATGGTTCACTTTGAGGGAAATTTAGGATCTGTTTGATTGTGTTTTATTTTCTTTTTTTTTCTTAAAAATGTTTTGTAAAATAGTTATGGAAACCGTTTTTTCTATATTTTTTTCTTTTTGAAAGTTAAAAACCAAAACAGAAAAAAAAAACAACTTATACATGTTCTCTAAATTTGATTTTAAAAACAAAAAACAGTTATAGTTTTCAAAACATTTTTTACAAAACAAGTCTTACCAAACGAGTTTTTTAATATTTTTTATTCTGAAAACTAAAAAACTGTTTTCGATAACAGAAACCAAACAAAGCCTTATTCTCTAGTCCCTTTTTTCCTTTTCTTCTTCCTTTCTCTCTTCTCTCTCCTCTTTCTCTCTCTACTTCTTTCTCTCTTGCGGGACTAAAGGGCCCGGAGCTCTAAGTTTTCTCTCCACTTTGAGATAGGGTTTACCTGAAATCCCATAAAGGAGAAGGCACTTGTGTCTCAGTTTAATATGAGAGGTATACTTCTATACCATGAAGGAGATAACAAAACGAGCTAAGATTAACCACAAGTAAAAAAGAGAAGTCAATAATATTTTCTTTACCATCTTCAAAGAGTAAGTATTGCTAATAGAGGGAGATATTCATACTACTTTATTTTTTCACTATAATTTACTATCGTTCACTATAATTATATATTCTGGATAATATATAATTATAATATTATAGTTTTTTTTCTCTCTACGTCAATCGAAAAGTTTTTGAATAAAAAAATAACTTTAAGATTATGACTATATATTCTCCAAAATACATAATTATACTGAATGGTAGTAAAAAAATGTGATATTATGAATACCTTCTCTCTTACTAATATGAGACTCATGTGGCCTTAAATATTGTTTTGGACTGATACTTTTAGTCTTAAGTCCTCAAGTCAACCAAAGCGTATCTCTTTTATCATATGGGATGCCTTTCGAGTCCGTTCTAGGAAACTTGTAATCAATATCGTTATTCATTGCATCAAGTTAAATGGACATGTCCATAGGTAACAATGTTGCTTACAAAATGAGAATGGGCTAAACTTTGACAATCCGATGCTAGTTGTGTCTATTAAATCAGCAATTCAGCCCAATTACTTATACAAGGAATTTTATTAGGTAAAGCAATTTTTAAATTGCGGACGGCCCAATAATCAATAATAGTCGTTGCATAGTGAGAGACTGAGAGGGTATGTATGTGTACAAGTTGAACCGTTGTCAAAAATATTTAGAAAAGAAAAGATATTTATGCATATTACAAGAGGAAGTGGTAGAATTAATTCTGTTCACTCCAAAAAGGATCAACTGAGTGGTTACTTTGAGTTAGGTCTTCTTTAATGGTGTTTTGAAATACTTGACTAACTGCTCCTAATATACCGCTGGGGTAACAAGTGGTAGTTTATTTGCAGAGACTTTACTGTTCAAGTAAATATTTGAAAGATGTGGAGTAATACAAAAGGGAGAAGATCTATATATGAGAAGAGTCATACATACATAGGCAGTTATAGAGTATTTCATAGTCATGTAGTGGTACAAAATAAAATACAAATAATTAGGGGGTGTTTGGTACCCAGATTTTTTTTGGCTTCCTTGGAAACGTGGATATGGAGAATTGGAAGAGCAAAAATAATACACTTTCCCAAGGAATAATGTTACTCGTTTTTTGTGGTTCAAGTGTAAAAAGTGAAATGGAGAAACTGTAAATATGTCCATCAATAAGTTGGTATTTTGGTTTGCCGGGAAGTCAAGAAAAGGACCAAAACATTATGGACAATAATAATCTTGCATTTTGGTGTGCAATCCGTAAGCAAATGGACTTTGTCAAATGAAACGATGCGTACGTTTTGCAAGGTCAAAATTGTTGAGTATAATATAAGGGTTTATCATCTATCATTTAACATTACCACAAAAAATTTCCTACACACAACATTTCGTGGGGCCCACAACAAAAAAAAATTCCGGCACGCAAAACGAATCTCTATAACATAACACAATCACTTTTCCTACAACATAACTCTTATAAAACCCATAATATAATATTAAAAATATTAAAGGTGAGGTTATTTTTGTAAAATAACCTCACATTTCCACTAATATTTCACAATCAACCAAACACACACTAAGTAAAATAAACCATAAAATTCTGGGAAAATTTGGTCATATCAAACAACTTTTTAGTAACATTCCAGCAAAATATATTTCCTATTATATTCTAGTAATCTATTGTTCCCGGATAAATAAAAATTTCTCTTCTATCAAATATCCCTTAGTATAAGTGATCATATTGCAAATCGTGAGAGATAATAATACAGAATTGGATATTTTCCGGCCAGAAATAAAAAAATATTGCAATATGTACATTTTGTCCTACAATAAAAAAGAACTATAAGAAGGCCCAAACCAAGGATAAGAACAAATTGTCAATAAACATTCCTTATTTAGAGATCATCGAAAAATTAACAGAAATATTGTCTTCCCCCTACCCTCACCCTGAATTTCACTTTGCAAAAATATAATCCTCACATCGATGTTAACCATCAAGAATTACGACTGAAGGGCAGTTGAGGACATTGACGCATAACAATTAATGGATAAGAATAAAAACATCTAGAACCATTTTATGCCTAGAAGCTTCTACGATGTATCATCTTGAATTAATCCTATTAAATCCTCCATGTTAGATTATATATTATTTATATCCTTATCCGTAGACTTTTTTTGTGTGTAGGTGAAATTAGGTTCATTTAATAATATGAAATCATTACTTGTTTAGTCAGATGTATATTGGAAGCGCTTTTTGAAAGATAATAGTAATCAAATTGGGTGAAACATCAAATTATTATATGTTTACAGCCTTTTTTTAATAATAATTAAATATTTTCATCGCATGGACATATATGAAAGAAAACGTATCCACATATTAATAATGGAGAACAATCCGTTTACAATTTTTTTTTTTTACAAATTACACTAAGTATGATTGGTCATATATTTTTGATTAAAGTATAACCAGTCGTATTTAGTGTAATTTGTAAGAATTTATAAACAAAAAATTTGTAAATATAACATTCCCCATTAATAATATAACAAATGATATAAACATATTGTTTGGTTTCACTTGATGATTTGTCTAAGCAGTTAGGCACAATATTTATTGGAGTTTTCTGTAAATTCAAGTTATCCCATACATTTCAAACTCCCGGTTGACAAACACGTAGAAGACCAAGGGCTACGCCACCAAGTATAAAATACTATATCTTAAATTATATATCTTAGTTTTATTTTTTGGTTTGGAACATTATATTTTTAAGCTACCAACTCAAACCAACATAAAATATACGCCATAAAGAGGACCGCGTGAAGCTTAGCTTGATTCCACTTTGATTACATCACTATCAAACAATGGTTAGTAATAGCGAAATTCTATTAAGAAATGATAAACTTCAATCATATTTCATAAGAAAACCCTATTTTTGATGGCATCAGGATTTGTACATTGCCTCTTACCTATCTTCAACTGCTAATTTTGTTGTTGGTAAAGCCTTTCCTTTGTTGCGTATCAAAATAAAACAAAGCCTACATGCCAAGATTTGTTTGCCATTTGGCTTTTGGCATTTTGATCACAAACAGCTGGAGCCGTGTACATTTTTATTTTTATATTTTTTTATATAATTATTATACTTTTAAGCAAAGATGACAAATCTCTGAATATTGATCCAAAATTTATTTGTTCTTCGAAGCCACTTTAGTTATTCGCTTTCAAATTCGATTCATAAGTAAGTACACCTCTTATGTTATATTAGCAGTCTTATCTGAGTGACCTACACCAAGTAAAAGAGAAATGACCTCAGAACGGTTTTAGCGGTTAAGCAATTCAATAGTCCAAAGTGATATCTTTCGATTGATGCAGATAGAATTTGACAAGTTCTAAGAGTTTAATATTGCGAATATTTTTACCCGCCAAAATAATTTTTTTTTTTTTATATCCTCTCAAGAATTTCTTATTTTATTTTTTGGTAAACTCCTCTCAAGAATTTTTACTGCAGCAAGTCAAGAACATAGTAAAAAAAAAATAAAAAATTATAATGATCTTTTTGTAACACCCGGCCGCTTTAAGAATCAATGACTATCCGCACATACTAACACGAGACTTTTCAGTGTGCTTTTTTCTCACTCGCACACTTCCCGGGAAAACTTCACATGGGTTACCGAAAAGTAGATGCATCTTGTTAGTATAGGTAGTATCAATTAATTCTTATAAAGTTCTTCTGTTATGGGCTACAGAAAATTAGATTAATATAATTAGTATCAATTAATTCTTATAAGCTATATCAAACTATGCAGTTTCATACCAACCCCTCTCTTTCGGGTGTCGATTCGATTCATTCATGCATGTAACCCCCGCTGGAAGCCTGTCAGGAGCTGCTTCTTGTCCGTGCCTCTTTGCACCGACGACCACTCCCTACCCTCATCAGCGCTCGGAATGTTACACTTTCCCTTGTAAGAGTTAAATGATATCTACCCTCAATAACTGTTATATTAAGCCCTTGTAATGTTGATCATTGAAGCAAACGTGTCAGCAAATTGAAAAGAAATTTTGCAACTTATGTCACCAACTAACGCAGTAATACACTATTCTGTTGCTCTGCAATATGATTGATGCTGAACTTTATTGGTCCCCGATGCTATGAAAAGAAGTATTAGGTAGAGCAAAATTAATATTATTGTTTTTATTATCTGAAAAACCAAATGTAACTTTTGATTAACCACATTTTATGTTCAATCAACTACAAATTAAGCTTTGTTTTACCCCAAGAGAGAAACAGAGAGAGGGTTCAGGGGGTGATTACGGGTTTAACTGACAAAAAAAGTCATTGTCAATCTTTGAGCTAATTTCATTTGTTGGGACATTTGCGTTTCTATTTAGAATTCAACAGCCCCTCACGAAAAGTCATTTTTTCATCCCCTGATAACAAGGTCTAATTAAAGAAAAAACAGTCACTAATTCATTATGATAACAGCTGAGACGGGAATTTGTAGATATCTAGAGTAATTCATCATTTTGGTTTAAATTTTTGAAATAAATTTCATCATAAATAGGAGCAAAAGTTTGGGAAATACATAAATATCAAGGAAGAAAACAACTGTTACAGTAAAGTGTCAAGGTAGAACTTAGAAAGAGTAGCCGGCTTGGCCGGCCTCTTATGTATCTCTTAAGTGTCAATCAAGTTAGCTTCACCAAAGGGAAAGGTCATGTCAATTCCTTATAGAATGCACTCTCTCATTTTGTCTACCTTTGAACAGAACATATCTCTCATTATTATTATTATATATATTGCCTATTATTATATATATTCGGCCCTTTTATATTGCCCTTAGAGCCTCCGTTTGTTGGTGGTGTTTTTGGACTCAACCTACCTTAGTCATTTAGCAGCACCTAAAAAGTAAACTAAATCAAAGTATTGTGTATACATAAGCTAATTAGTCCTCGCTTTTTGTTTTTGAACTTTGGTTTATTTGTGAGGGAAATGGAAATGGTGAGTTGTGAAGAGCAATATGGTGAAGAGCTTCCACTCGTCCAAACCCCAGTGGTGTTGGAGATTAATCGCTTCCAAAACCAACTCAAAGGTTATTATCTCTCTTTCATTCTTCTCTGTTTGAAGAGCTTTCAGTCTTGATCAGGTGTGAAACACCAATGAGTATTGATGCTCTATAGAAATTGAAATTTTGTGGGGACCTCTAGAATCTGGTTGACTAGTAAGGGAAGTGGGAGAATGTAGGAATGAATTATGCTGCTTTGTTTGTTAGTGGTTTGAGGTTTCAGTTATTGTTTGATTCCCAGTGTTTCTGTTTCATGTTGATATGCTTTCTTTTCATTGATTACCTATATGTCTCGTTATTATCAGGAAATGTTAGTTTTCTTCTTGCACACAAAAATGAATAATAAGATGAATACAGTAGGAGAATGTCCATTTCTAGTATCATCGTATCAGTGGTTCGTCTAAGCCTTATAACTCAATTTGATCATCAATGCAGAAAGGGTTAAGGAGCTAGCGACTTGTCAGGGTGAAATCAAAGCCTTAAGGGCAACTGAAGCTCTGAAGGATAAGGCCATAGAAGAGGTATTTCTTTTAAATGTAGTTATTTACATTCTTCCAAAGATACACACACACCCCTATAACATTGGCATGGAATTCGGGAAGGAAAACAAATTATCTAATATAATGCACATGGTATATCATAGGCAGTGGTATATCATAGGCAGCTTGATGCGTCTGGGGCCTTTATTGTAAAGAATCATTTCAACTCAAAACCTTAAGGCGTAAGATGATGTGGCTACATAAATGATTTTTCATCTCTCAAACAAATCCCCTCATGCAAAAGTCCTTTGGGCTTGAAGTCTGAATACTGCATAGGCCCATTTTTTGTTTATCTTGTGCTTATTTAATTCCACCACAAAATGGGGACGGTGAGAATCAAACTCGTGACAACTTGTCACTCCATCTCTGATACCATGTAAAGAATCATTTAATCCAAAATCTTAAGGAGTTGGGAGAGGTTACATTAATGATTTTATATCTCTATAACAATTATGCCATTAACAATTATGCCATGCATGTCATGTCACAATAGAAAAATATGCAATTAGATATTTAGTTGTATAGTTACAACAACAAAAAGAAGATATTTAGTTGTATTATAACTACAAAATATATAAATTTCTGGGTACTAATATTAGTTGTGATTCATTTTCTCCATTTCCAGTTGAGAAATGGAGTCAGTAAACTGGACGAGAAACTTAGAGTTACTGAGGATCATCTCAAACAAAAGGTGAACTGATCTGGTACTAGTATATCTTGGAAGTTGGAACCATGTCCAACAATGCTATACTCTAAAATACATATTTTACAAATCTACTCGTATGCAGAATCTAGAAATCAAGAAACTGACAGATGAAAAGAAAGATGCGTTGGCCGCACAATATGCTGCAGAAGCAACACTTAGAAGGGTACATGCAAATCAAAAGGATGAAGATTTGGTTCCAATTGAGAGTGTCATTGCTCCTCTTGAAGCCGAGATTAAAATATATAGGAATGAGGTAGGTACAAATAGTGCAATTTCCAACAATGATGCATTCACAAGTAAATAAAAAAATTCACTGGCATTTTTTTACGGACAATACTAACATCCAATTTGGCTTCATAGATTACAACACTTCAAGAAGATAAGAAAGCTTTGGAACGAATCACAAAGTCAAAAGAGTCAGCATTGCTAGAAGCAGAGAAGATATTGAGAAGTGCACTAGAGAGGGCTCTAATAGTTGAGAAAGTTCAAAATCAGAACTTTGATTTGAAGAGACAGATTGAGATCTGCCAGGCATGAACTTTTATGTTTCCTTTTTCATATATGGTTTCTATAGTGAAGTATAAGTGGTTCAGCCAATTTACAAATTACAACTACCATAAACAGGAGGAGAACAAAATCTTAGAGAAAACCCACCGCCAAAAGATTTTGGAAGTTGAAAAGCTTAGCCAAACCATTCAAGAACTTGAGGAAGTGATCTTAGCTAGCGGAGCCACTGCTAATGCTGTTCGTGATTATCAGCGACAGATTTCTGAATTGCAAGTAGGCATATCTTACTGCCACTGCCATTCTGAACATATTTTGGAGATAATATGACTTGTTGGTTGATCTTTGTAGTAACTTGGTTTTGCATAATTTTTCAGGAGGAGAAGAGGACATTGGAGAGGGAGCTAGCAAGGGTAAAAGTTTCAGCCAACAGAATTGCAAATGTTGTGGCTAATGAGTGGAAGGACGAAAATGATAAGGTCATTCCGGTCAAGCAATGGCTGGAAGATAGAAGGATTATGCAGGTATATCTTCCCCAGAAAATCTTTGGAGTTCATATGTTCCTGCTTTCACACCCCAAAATACTATTTTTCCTACTAGTCATATAGTTTTGTTCCTCATAACTACAATAAATAACAATATAAAACCATTCCCTTTAAGTCCCAACTAGAGGATAGGGGTGACGACAATTTTTGTACGCAACCACCTTGCCCTTACATATTTGTAAAGAGCCTGTTTATAAATAAATAATTTCAGTTGAAGTGGGTGTAACCCTGAGGAGTCCAGTCAAGGGAAGCTAATATTCATTTCCTAACTGTAGTGAGAATAGCTTACAAAGACAACTCAAAAAGCTTCTCTTTCCTAAAACTTGTTTATAAAATGGAGCAAGAAGTTTCTATTATCAAGTATGTCCTTGCATATGTAGGCAGAGATGCAACGGTTGAAAGACAAGCTAGCTATATCAGAGAGAACAGCTAAAGCAGAGTCACAATTAAAGGTATTTTTCTGATTATTTTTCTACCATGTAAGCATCTATGTCAATTTTTAACGTATAAATAATGTTATCTGGTTTTTGTTTCAGGATAAACTGAAGCTGAGGCTAAAAACACTAGACGAAGGCTTAAAGCATATCTCAAGTAACCCAACTATTTCGAATGTGTTTTCTAGGTCTCCAAAATCAGAAAAGTCTAACATCTTAGGTTTCCTAACAACCAGTGGTGGACTGAAAAAGAGATCCACATCACAACCAAGAGCATCTACTGTTGGAAGCTCTTTGTTCCAGCAGCCAAATATAAAAAAAAGCACAGACATTGTTGCTGGGAATATAAAAATGGGAAGCCCTACTAAAAAGAAATATAGTTCAGCAGAAAACGTGTTGAAGAAAGGGATGTGGGCATCAAGGAGTAAAGTTGCTGATGGTGGTGAAAAGGAAAATGAGATACAGGTGAACACAGCCATGAATGTAACCCGGTGCAATGGTGAAAGAGAAGCAACAGAAATCAAAACCACTGATAATGTGAATGGAGACTCCGAAAGCAAGAAACCAAATGATTCAGGCGGTGACGATGTGGTCTCAGGTTTTCTATATGATAGGCTGCAAAAGGAGGTCATCAATTTGAGGAAGTCTTGTGAAATTAAAGACAGTAGTTTGCATGCTAAAGATGAAGAAATTAAGGTAATAGTAACAGCCATGCCCCAACCCCACTTCATCCCTTCTCACATTGAACTAAAGAAATGAGATATTGCTTTTTCAGATTCTCATAAAGAAAGTTGACGCACTGACAAAGGCCATGGAAGTAGAGTGGAAGAAAATGAAAAGAGAAGCAGCTGCTAGAGAGAAAGGGGCTTCATCAACAAACTCAGATGATAAACAGAAAAACAGAAGCACAAACTCCTCTAAAAGGTCTTGTAACTTCTCTTTTTGCAGTGTGGCTGGTACCTGCTAAGTTTGTTGTGTTTGTCTTAAGACTATGTCGTAACAATGTTATAAAATTGCTGCAGGGTGATGAAAGAACGTTGAAGATTCTTTAATTGGAGATAGTTGAAGGTATTTTATTTATCAATGACAACTTGTGATTTTTCTTTGTAAATACTGAGCATTTGGTGAGGTAGTATCTTGAAATAAATTTCCAACGGGGAAAGGGAGTTCGGGAACCTGATTCTGTACAAACATTAGTGCTCAATGTCTTTATATTTGGATAAATGATATTTTCTGTCCTTGTGAGTTTTACATACAAGTCAAGTTTGTCAAATACATCAGCGGGGACATGAAACATGAGGAACACTTGGAAAACAAGTGGATTATATGTACACATTATGTATAGTAAAAGAATTAATTTTCTAACCAACAAAAAATGAAAAGAAAAATACTTTCAGAGAAATGCAACATCTATCAGTGGTAATCCTGCATTATTTTATTTACAGCCTTTAAAGAATATATTTGAAAACAACTCAACAGAAACTGATTTTATACTATAATGTAATAGAGAAAAAGACTGAATGAAATCTGCCTGCAATATCAAAGTATCTCCTACTCATTGGTTCATTGAAGAATGAGCAACAATCAGCATTCGCTACACGTACAGTCTGAATGCAGAAGTCTTAAGCCTCAATGAATAAAAATAAAATAAAATACAAGTATCAAATACACACACTAACACACATTGGGAAGCCTTTCTTTTCACTTTTCTTCACCCTGCTATTACATTTCAAGAATCAACATGCAAACATCAATAAATTCCTGATAAAATAAAACTTTGAGGAAGATTTACGAAAACTACAAATAAACTAGTTGCACAACTTGTGCAAGGAAAGCCTAAAATTGCAAACATCCTATCATTTAATAGTTCTTCTGCACCTATGAGTAGTTGGTAAAGGGAGCCATTTTTGGCACCCTTGCAACCCTGAAATTTCCCTGAAGTTGGTAATTCTTACTTTTTGGTTTGGAAATTCCCTGCTCCAGTTAGCAGCAATTGTAATTGTTCCTTAGTCACCACAATCTTCACTGTCGCTCTTCTTCACCTTTCTGTTATCAGTTGTCTTACAAGGTACTAAAGGCTCAACAGATTGTGTCAGGTAGGTTGCAAGATAGTAAATGTAACGCCCGGCCGCTTCAAGAATCAATGACTATCCCCACATACTAATACGAGACTTTTCAGTGTGCTTTTTCCTCGCTCGCACACTTCATAGGAAAACTTCCCAGGAGGTCACCCATCCCAGAATTGCTCCAAGTCAAGCATGCTTAACTGTGGAATTCTTCCGTTCTGGACTACCGAAAAGTAGATGCATCTTGTTAGTATAGGTACTACCATAGTAGTTAAAATCCCGATTTAAATCTGCAATTTTACGATTTTACGATTTTTTCAATCAAAACGATTTCATCAAAATTCCAAACGCTTTTACGATTTTACGATTTTTGTTACGTTAGGATTTTATGATTTACGATTTTTTATCCTCCTTCCGATTTTAGGTAAAATCTCGATTTTAACTACCATGGGTAGTACCAATTAATTCTTATAAGCTATCTCAAATTGTGCAGTCTCATACCTGCATAGTCTTTGGAATCCCTCTCTTATGGGTGTCGATTCGATTCATTCATGCATGTAACCCCTAGCTGGAAGCCTGTCAGAAGCCGCTCCTTATCCATGCCCTTTTGCACCGACGATCACTCCCCGCTCTCGTCAGCGCTCGGGATATTACATCATGCAAATTAGCTAGATTTATAGTAATTAAATTGTACGAAAAGAAAGAAACTTTCACTAATTTATGAAAGTATTACAATAATATAACACATACCTTTTATTCTTTCTTAAGCTCCTCGTATCATTTTCATTCCCCCCGAAATGCCGTTATTAATTTGTAATAACAAAAACAAAGATTATTTAATCCTGGGATAACCAATAATAATAGTCCGGTCGCAAGAATGGCCAGATCCAATGGATGGAGTGTAGAACTTGGCTCTGAATGAGAGAGAGATATCACATAATTGTGCAGGCAGATGGGTTTTCTTCACAGAAATATTCATCACAACGGCTCACGTAATAAGGTCTGCCACCACCATAACTATCATAAACAGGTCTTCCATAACATGGCAGTGGCTCACCGTAACCATGAAAGCATGGCCCACCAAGCCTACCTCCATAGCATGGCCCACAGCATACCCCAATCGGAACAACCACCGGCGGTAGTGGTTCTGGTGGCGGTGGACACACGGGAACCTAAGGAGGTTGTTGAGGCTTCGGCTTCTCAGGTTCCTTAGGTTTCTCGGGCTCCTTTGGCTTCTCTGGTTCTTTAGGCTTCTCGGGTTCTTTGGGCTTCTCAGGCTCTTTAGGCTTCTCGGGTTCTTTGGGCTTCTTAGGCTCTTTCGGCTTCTCTGGTTCCTTTGGTTGCTCGGGCTCCTCAGGCTTCTCTGGTTGCTCGGGCTCCTCAGGCTTCTCTGGTTGCTCGGGCTTTTCAGGCTCCTCAGGCTTCTCTGGTTCCTTGGGCTTCGGAGGTTCCACAATTTCAATGCTCTTGATAGAACCACAAGCTTTGCAGCAAAGCTTGTCCCTTAACTTCTCAGGGTTAAGGCATACTGTTATGCAGAAGACAATGGATGATATTAAATCACTAAGAGGTTTGAGCCCATGTATAGAATACAATGCAATTATAGAAATTAGAACAGACTTACTTGATGTCAGTATAATGGAACAGACAGATGAATGTATGCAGAATAATGGAAAAAATCTGAACCCACAGAATGTGTCTCCTTAAGACAATTTACCCCATGCTAAAGGTTGATAGAAGGAAAAATTCCGGCAGAGTAAAAACTTTTGGAGGAAAGCAACTGATAGTCACAGGGGTATTTTGGACAAAAAAATTAAAAAATAATTTAATAAAAAATAATTTTTATTTAACACACACATACGACCGGACAAACAGCAGCGCGTGCGTAATGGACCTAAGCCCACCTAGCTCCTCCCCCTCCACAAAATGTATAGTGACCCAAGGGCCAATTTAGGAGTGTGAGGTGGTAGCTTATAAACTCTCTCACCTTCCAATAGTTTTCCAACGTGGGATTTCTTAAACCCACACACCCCTTCAACTTCTCTTTTCTCCTTTCTTCCTTATTCATAACCAATAGATTGTATACGCAATTTATATATAAATTCCAACACATACGACTTTGATGGTCACGATGTTATTCTTGTAGTCGTACTCCTGGTCTCAAATTTCTCTTGTTCATAAGAAAAAGTTCAACACCAAAATATGAACTCAATTTGATATATTTTTTTTCATTTACTCTTACTATAGTCTATAGCTAGCAGAGCAATAAAACTGATTAAGAAAGTGATCAGATACTCACGAGGGAATTTGCAGAGAACCTTCTTGACCCAATCAGGAAGTTCAGGTGATTCGGGGGTTGTTTGCGACTTTACCAATGTGCAAAGTGGGTTGCAGTAAATGAAGCGATGCGAACCATTGAAGGTGGTGATTCTTGGATGCAGACGATGCGTGAAGAGGTTCAGGATTCGGAACTTTGGGAGCATTTTACGGTGTCTTTGAATATGGAAAGAGGGGGGTTTCACTGCGAAGCTCAATGCCTAATGAATGAATAATGAAAAGGATAATATAATTAAAAAAATTGGAAAATAAAAAACATATCCATGCTCTAAGTAATCTTTTCCCCTTCAATCTAACATTTCGTAATTACTTGTAGGGAAAAATGATTGTAACTGAATTCTTTTAATAGTTATAATTATATATTTTATGGAATATATAGTTATAATATTAAAATTATATGTTTTCTCTTTTCAAAAATTATCTACTGAAAAAAATATATAACTTTAATATTATAATTATATATTCTTTAAAATACATAATTATAATTACTAAATGAACATAACCTTCTATCCTTAAAATTAAAATCACACACATTATTAAATCCATGTAATACAAAGAAAACAATGTCCAGGCCATGCGGCTATGCGCTCCAAGTGCAAGGAGGATTTGAGCTCCCAATGTCATGGTATGCACTCCATAAGCCCTACCATTTCAATGTTACTGATCTTCCTCAAAGAATACAAATTTTAATCATAGTCAATCCCCCTGCCCACATAATTAATCGAAATAAGGTCAACCTCAACTCAACCAACAGAAAAATCACTAGCACTGTGTCTATAATAGAAAACAGTACTGGTGTATTGGTGGGTTGCTCTCCTATGCACATTTGTTGACGCCCGATGTGGTTTGCATCTTACATAAAAATCTTTGGAACCATATAATATATATATTATTAAAACCCATAATATATATATTATTCGGAAGAAATTTATAATTTCCTAGATCTCTCAACTGCAAAGAACCATAACCACCAATCTAAGACAATATATACCAGTATCAGGGCTTCATTTACTCTATACGACATCAAAAAATAAAACAATTATTATTTCTGAATTTAATACAAAATTTTCCTCAAAAGACAAAGGAAAATGTATTAAAACTACAAGGCACATCATCATTCCCTGAAACATTATCAACGGTGAAAGTTGGAACACTTAAAATAATGGAGTTCAGAAATTATGCAGCAACTAATTCAGAAGAAACCCTAGACTCCAGCCATGACTTGAGTGCTTCCAGTGTAGTCAAAAACCAGCCAGCCTTATCAGGAGCCTCGTGGAATGGAGCATTGAGTTCCTTCAAATGTGATTCAAATATACTGGCCAAACCTTTGTCCGAATACTTGTGTTTCCCATGACCAGTATTAATTCCAAGCAGTGGTGGAAGGTCCTCTCCAGATTCCAAAGCCTTAGACAAGTCATTTATCCAAACATGTAATGCAGTCAGCCCAGCACCAAGTGAGAGACTCTTTACATGCAAAGACCACTGAGTTTGAGACCTGGACTGTATATCCGTATATATCTCAAGGGTCAACCCCAGGTCCAGAAGCTCACCTGCTCTGTCCATCAAATTCATGTTTACACAAAGATCAATCAGAGAATTGCAAAAGGCCTTCTTTACTTCACCACTAATTGAATTAAAGAGTTCCGATGCTTCTTTTCTGAACTCTCCATCACCCTCCAGCCCTTCCACCAAATATCTTACCACAGACCCAAGCTTCGGATTAGCCTTCTCCACACAATCTGTTAGCTTACCAAGTTCTTCTTTTGGTGTTTGGGTCATAACATTCAGAAGACAACCACAGAAACGACCATCTGGAATGATGCCCAAATCCAAGAGTTGATTAAATGTCTTCACAACGTCATCAGTACGCTTGGCTTTTCCATAGCACTGGACAAGAGATGTCAGAACAAAAATAGTAGGCTCGAATCCAGATTCAATCATTTCATTCAACATTCTTTCAGCCTCTGAAACGTTTCCACTGCAGGAATATATGGTAATCAAGGACGAGAATGTCCAACTGTCAGGACTGCAAGTTGCAGAACTTCTCATGTCTTCAAAAATTTTAAATGCTTCCTCTGTGTATCCAACATCAGCACACATAGATAAAATGGTATTATAAAGATTCGTATTCAAAATCATTCCCTTTTCCTTCATTTCCTTATAAACAATGAGAGCATCTTCACTGTATCGTGCTCTACCATAGGCTCGTAAAAGAGCTGCATAAGTTGCAAAGTTGGGCGAAAATCCATTATTTGTCATCTCTTTATATATAGTCTTGGCCTGCCAGGGCCTCTTAGCTCTTCCCATAGCATCCAACAGAGTTTTATAGATAACCAGGTTAGGTTTAACATCCAGAACCTTCATTTCTTCGTAGACATTTAAGCATCCATCATAATTTTCTGCCATCCCATACATTCTAATCAATGTTGAGAACGTTACAGCATCAATGCGCCATTTCTCCGTTCTGGCACGATCATACAGATTCAAAGCCATATCAATATTACCGGTCCGTCCATAAGCATCAATCATAGCCGAGTATGTAACATCATCAGGTACACACCCGAAGGAAGGCATCTTTTCAAACCACTCCACAGCCTTATTTGGCAAAGAACACAACCTAGCACAGCTAATTATAGTTGAAAATGTAACATTATCAGGCTTCACCCCACTCTCAAGCATTTCATCAAACAGCTTCTCCGCTCCATCCAAATCCCTACACTTTTTAAACACCTTAAGGGTGACATTGTAAAGAATCACCTCCCTAGTTACTCTAATCTTCCCCTTAAAGTATTTAAGAACAAGAGGTGCAGTTTCGGAATTCATCATTTTATTGATAACAACCACAACGTCTTGCTCTAAAAACCTATGCCCTGAGCCCTCGAAAACTTCAGATACATCCTGCTCAGTGGGATTGCATGAATCCAAAGACTGAGCAAGTTTGACAAGAGAATTGTACCTGGAATCATAAGATGTCTTCAGAAGTTGTTTGGCTTTGGGGCTTCTAGGATTGACCCAGATGTAACTTTTCGAGGAAGACGAAGACTTTCCAACTGGGTCCTCAAAGTTTGCGTCTTCTTCGGAGTTAACGTCTGGTGCTAGTTGTTCCGGAATAGGTTCCTGTAAAGAGACGTGGAGAGAAGTTTTGGATTGGGAGGTGAGGGAAACAGAGGGTTGAAAGGAAGAAGGAAAGTTTCGAAGTAGGAACTTGCGAGAAGATGAACAAGAGATGAAGGGTGGATCATGGAACAGAGAAGAAGGTGAAGAGCAAAGATTGTAAGCCATTTTCCACAGTTCACACTCTCTCTGCTCGGCGATGCGTGACTCTCACAGCCTTATCGCGCAACGGAGACAACCATAAATATCTAATTCAGAAATAAATAACACATTTCTCACTCTTATTTTCATTATGAGGATTTGTATATGAGGATGAAAATTCTATAATTATAATAAAATATATTCTAGATTGATAAGGCGAATAACGTAAGTGAATATTCATGGAGGGAGTCTTAAAAATGGGACTCGGGTATTGGGCTAGGTTATGGGCCCAATTTACCTGTTTGGAAGAGTGATAAAATATCTAACATGGTTTTCTTGGATATTAATAAAGGAAATTTGGATTTAAGGACAAATTATAATTTAAGGGAAAAGTGTGTGTCATTTTAAAGGATATAAAGTTATGTCATTTTAAGAAAGAGAAATACATAGATAAAGAAGAAGAGAGAGTTGACCAAAAAAATTAAAGGTGTGGGTACCACCTTTTTATGAGAATGAAATGATATAAGTTGTGTCATTTAAAAGGATAAATATTTTTTCCATAAATTAAATAGGATGGTTTTCTAATGATATTAAGACTTGAGCTCTTGAATGAATATTTTTAGAATGGTCCGTTTAGTTTTCCATCCCTGGCAATAACGAGTGAATTTGAAAGACATTCACCCCTCTTAGTCTTAGATTGGATTGGTTAAACAAAACCGAACGTTGTTAGTTGTCACATCCAAAGGTAAATTCAATACACTTGAACACCCCTCTTTGACTTCACCTTCTGTAGTAGAATGGACTTAAACTTGTTCCAAAGCAGAGTGTTTAGGCCCAGCCCAAGCCTAGGAGATCACAGTAGTTTAAGCACGGGAACAATTTCTTCATGAAGCTTCAATTTGGCGAGGCCCTTTCACTCTTCTTTTTCGCTGATAAGGAAGTTTTAGAATCTCTCATTAGCAATGTAAGTCAACAAATTTTTTGGTAGGTGCTTGTAGCTAGATTTGCTCATGTGTGTATTTGGCCTCTGCAAATGGTTTTAACTTTTGGGTCAACAAACTTGCTTAACGCAAGGCTTAATTTTCGGGATATGAAGAATGTATTCTTTACAAATAAATAAATAAAAGAAGAAAATCCATTTTACAGAATAAAAGTTTTGTATTGCATGACTTGCTCAATCTAAAAGGTAATTAAGTAAACTACTAAAAAAATAAATTCAAGGTAATTAAGTAATTACTGTAAATTATATTTTATATTGTATTTCTCATTAATTTGTCTCTATTATCTTTTCCATTTTTCTCATTTTTTTCTTTTTCTCTCTCTCTCGATTTTTTTTTTTATAAAATCAAACATCATGAAAATGGGATTATTTGAACAAAAATCCCCTTTTCTCTAACCAACAAAAAAAAATCCCATGTCTCTAAAATACTAAATTATTCTTCAACTGTATACTAACAAAGTTAAAAACGATGATTTCAAAAAATTAAGAGTAAAGCCCTTTTTTAGTCCCTAATTAAAAAAATATCCTCACTTTCATCCCTTATAAAAAAAAGTCAATGGTCTCTTTACAATTTCAGTTCTTTGAAAATGTATGCCTCATAAATTTAATGAAGACTTCAATTTAATCCCTAAAAAATGACTAATATAGATATATTTTTTGTAAGAGATGAAATTGAGGATGTGTTTTTTGTTAGAGACTTTATTTAAAAATTAAAACAAATTATAATAAATTAATCAAAAGTTCAATTAAATTAAATGAAGATTTTTACGGCTGTACAGTTATAAAATTAAAATGAATTTAAGATCAAATCAGTTTTATTTTAAAAATTAAAATAAAATATTTATAATAATCCTCAAAATATTTTATTGCAAATACAATCTATATTATGTTTGAACTTGCAATTTTTGGGAAAATTGCAAAAAAACATTGATCAAACATAAGAAGAAAATAATGGAAATTGCAATGCACGTGTGGTGCTGCCGGGAGAAAGTGACAAAAGAAAAAAATTTGGTTGAATTAAAATTTGGAAATTAAAGTAAAAGCATTGTAAATAATAAATATTTATTAAAGAAGGATTAGTAGCGTTAATGAAACTTAAAAATTTAGGTCAACGTATTATCCATTAAGGAGACAATTGTCGGTGGGATATTACAATCCATTAAGGACAAACTTCTTAAAAGACTAAAACCTTTGTCGGTGGGATAGCACACACAATAATTCTTGTCAAAGGATAAGACATAGCTTAGGACAGCTATGTAAATACCCCCCTCACACATAAGGTCTACTTACAATGCTGTCACTCACACACACTCCCCCCTTAAAGCACATATATGGGAAGCTTCATTAGTGGTTTGGTCTCTACTAAGGCCACTATGGACACCCCCTATATCAATATACTTCACACTCAATGGGAGACATCTATGTACCATCATGAGTATATTTCTAAATATCCCCCTCACACATAGAGGGGGATCTTCTTCTTCCCCACTCCTCTCATATGTTGTTACTCACACATACTCCCCCTTGAAGCACATATATGGAAACATTAGTCCTACCAAGGAATACCCCTATATATATTCACCATCAATATGAGACATCTATATACCACCATGAGTACAGATAATAACTTGCAAATAATTTTAAAATGATTATGCTTAAGGTCTACTTACAAGGTTCCAATGACAGCAAGCTGAGTTTTTAAAAAAATAAATAAATACATAAATAAAATTGTCAAAATAAGTTCGTATTCTTAGGACTCCTGAGAAATATAAATTATCGTCATTACTTTGACTTATTCAAAAATTATTATTTTAACGTATTTTAATTGAATCATGTAAAAACAAAATTTTCCTATGCACTAACACCGACACGAGATAGGACACGACACAACACTCCGACACGTTAAATATAAAAAATATTAATTTTTGACACGTTAAGACACATTTTAATATTAAGTAATATTTTTAATATATATAATATAATTTATATTTAATATGAGTCACCAAAAATAGATATTATTTTTATAGAAGTAGAGATGGGTTGTGATAATAAATGTCCCATACTATAAATTATTGTGCATGTTCTATTTCAAATTATGTAAATTTTTACAATTTACAACTCAACAATTGATATACTATAGTTTGTAAGTCATTATTATATTCATTTTAAATAAAAAATCTGACCTTTGTAGCAGAGTCACATTAAACACACGGTGAAGCCTAGCAGAGTCATTATTATATTCACTTTAAAAAACAAGTGGCTAATTACTAAAAGAAAAAAAAAAAAAAAAAGTGGCTAAGAGACAACCACATAATCTAGATTTTTATTATCAACGATATTGAGATATATAAAACCATTAATGTATCCTCACCCAACAGCTTAAGCTTTTGGTTTGAAGTGGTTCTTTACATGGTATCCCTTTTCATTGTCACTTTCTTTCAAGTTTATAACCCACCAGCCCGGTGGACTCTCGTGTGAGGGGGCGTGTTGAGATATATAAAACCATTAATGTATCCTCACCTAACAACTTAAGCTTTTGGGTTGAAGTAGTTCTTTACAAACGGTCATCCATGAGAGCATCATCATCAACATGGATCATTTTCCTTCTCATTCTTCTTCACCTCCAAAATAATCCATTGTCACTTCTTTACAACCCACCAGATCGATGAAGACAATGATGAACATGAGATCCCAGCAACCACCGGACCAATCCGAAGGGCATTACTTCATGGCCGACGAGTTGGTCCCGAGTCAGCAACCACATTCATCGCTTTCTTCTCCATTCTTCTTCTTTACAATTTTCTTTTAATTTTATTTTTGAATTATTTTAATTTTATAAAAAAAATTCAAAAAATATATGTTTATGTCCTTTGACCGTGTCAGATACGATCAAAATCACATGACGGGATAGTCAACGTATCCAAAAATATTGACCGCATGTCGGAACGTGTCGGACACCGACACGTCCGACACACATTTTTCAAATAAAATGTCATGTCCGTGCTTCGTTGATTACATCTTTATACTTGGGATGTGCACGACAATCTTGATAAAGAAATTTTTATTTTTATTTTTATTTTTATCAATACATCCTTGCGACGTTACAAACCCTTTATCGAGTACACGTTAAACACATGATAGGATATGAGTTTATCATGTTCATATCATATCCTACCTTTATCCAATTCTATTATCCTATTCGTCTAACAAACGAACCTTTAACGTATTAAAAAGAAATAAGTACAGTAATAATAATAAAAACAATTATAGAGTGTGTTTGAGAATTAATTTTAAAAGGAAATGAAAAGAAAGAAGAAGATTTTACTTATGTCTTTACTTTGTATGTGAGTTTTAAAATATAGGGAATAGAAATTTTTTGTAAAACCCGCAAATACCCTTCTCACCCTTAAGATCAGAATTCTCCTAATTTGGGTTCTGATAGAAAAAAAATACAGAAAATTACTTATATGTCCTTACTCTTTTTCTCAATTTTTTTATTTTCTCTCTTTCTTAAATTTTTTGATGAAATATTTTTATGTTGTTTCCAATTGCATTATTTTGAGATAAATGATTTATTTTTAGATTTGTGATTTAATTTTTTTTAATAATTTTAACTTAATTATAATGTAAAATAGACTATTTTAGAGAGAGAAAATAATTTTTAGAGGAAGAGTTATTTTTTAAATGTGAATATTACGTAAATATTTTTTTTTATAAATTTTAAATTTAATTTCATTTGTAAATATAATAAGGGAAAAATATGTGTCATATTAAAGGATATAAAAAATGTTTTTTTTTAAACAAAATTATGTTATTTTAAATTAGAGAAAGAGATAAATCATGAAAAAATGAGATAGACAAAAAAACTAATATGTGGGTTTAACCTCTTTGTCTATATATATATATATATATATATATATATATATGTCATTTAAAATGACAAACGTTTTTCCCATATAATAATTATATTTATTTTGTAAGAAAAGGTAAAATTGTAAAAACATCTTATTTACTCCTAATTTTTCTCTCTTTTCATATTTTTAACTCTCAAACAAAAATAAAATAATACTTTTCATTTTTTATTTTCTTCCTTGAATTCCCTTCCTACACTTCTTCCCCAAACTCCCAAACCCACCCATAAGATCCGATCCCATATTATTAAACATGACGCATGTAATAAACCGTACCTATTAAAAAAGTCGTAATCCTTCTTTGCTTTTTGGCTTTGTCAAAAGCCTATCTTTTATCAGTTTTTGGAAAGGGAGAAATATAAAAGGGCTTACACATTAAAAGACTACTTTGAACAAAAGTTATTTTCTTTCCTTTTACTTTCAATGGATTACGAACGTAAATAATTTGTTGTCAGTTTGAAATGAGGATTTGAGGTTCAAATTGAGGCATATGAACATATTCTAATATATATAACCATATTGCTTGAAAAGATGAAAGTTGGCACTATAATTAAGAAAGAGAATAGGGAAAGGAAATTATATGAATTATGGTAGCTAAGAAGAGTGTTGATTGAATAACATTAAATTATTTGGGATAAACTAAACGTTATCTTCGTATGAAAGCAATTTTGGTCTCTGGATGGAGATTGTCAAGTCCCTTTCACTTCTGCCATAAGAAACCACTTTCTTCTAGTTTTACTTTTCCTCATCTCTGATTGAAGAGGCAAAATTAAAGTGATTGTCGGTTGGATCATACCTGATTATGCCCGATTGCAACTTCTGTATACTAATGAGTTCAATGAAGTTTAATTTTTGTTTGAAAAGATAATTAGCATATAATAAGTTGCCCCCGTTTTCTTTCAGATTCTATGTGGGATAAGGATCTAATTAGGGAGAGAATTCATTATGGTCCGGAATCACCATTTTTTAGGTGATCATTTAGTGTAAATGAGAGGATAAAATTGGAAGAAAAAAATAGCAGGGATAAAAAAGAAAAGAAAAAATTAATATTATGAGAGGGAACACCAAATCATTGGTGGTAGCATAAAAAAATTCCCCTAAGGTGAGAAAAAGCTAAGTTGCTGCGTGCTGATGGGAAATATTTATTATGAGAAAAAGCTCCCTCTCACAATACTAATTTTTTCTTTCCTTTTTTACCTACTTATTTTTCGGCCTGGTGAGGAAGATAAAAGAGAATCATGGTTGTCAACTTGTCATTGTCTGCTGAGGTCATTGATCAATAACAAATTAACAACTAAAGCATGAGCCGGCAGAGCCTATTCCAATTTGTCTAAAGGACAAAAAATGCGATAAGGTCATTTAGTTGTCAGCTTCCTAACAGAAAATTCCCACTGCAAAAAACAAAACATACAAGGCAAAATAAATTTCTAATGTAAATACAAATGAATTAGTATCTATCTATCCACCTTATTCCTTTTTGATATTCATGACAAACATTGGGAAAACGAGCATCATCATTCATTAAGCAGATTTACTAGAAATAAAACTTTCTACACCACGAGTATCATAGAAAGGAACTTTGTAGAAACAAAATTGGAAATCCCCATCATGACACTGACCTGATTAAAAAAGTATTAATTAGTGGCTTTTTTTTTATTTTCAACAATGCAAAAAGTGCAAATACAAAGAGGACACGTTGTAAGGTCTTAGCTGCCCAGCATTTCTAAGCACCCACCAAAGCTGTTCCTTTCAGAGCAAATCAATTTTCACCCTTACTTAGAAGCAAATCTATCATGCAAATTAGCTAGATTTATAGTAATTAAATTATACGTAAAGAAAGAAACTTTCACTAATTTATGAAAGTATTACATTATATAACACACCCCTTTTATTCATAAGCTCCTCTACTCCTCGTATCATTTTCATTCTCCCCCGAAACACCGTTATTAATTTGTAATAACAAAAACAAAGATTATTTAATCCTGGGATAACCAATAATAATAAAAGTCCAGTTGCAAGAATGGCCAGATCCGATGGATGGAGTGTAGAACTTGGCTCTGAATGAGAGAGAGATATCACATGATTGTGCAGGCAGATGGGTTTTCTTCACAGAAATATTCATCACAACGGCTCACGTAATAAGGCCTGCCACCACCATAACTATCATAAATAGGTCTTCCATAACATGGCAGTGGCTCACCGTAACCATGAAAGCATGGCCCACCGGGCCTACCTTCATAGCATGACCCACAGCATACCCCAAATGGAACAACCACCGGCGGTAGTGGTTCTGGTGGCGGTGGACACACGATAACCGGAGGAGGTGGTTGAGGCTCCTTAGGTTTCTCTGGTTCTTTAGGCTTCTCGGGTTCTTTGGGCTTCTCAGGCTCTTTAGGCTTCTCGGGTTCTTTGGGCTTCTCAGGCTCCTTAGGCTTCTCCGGTTCCTTTGGTTTCTCGGGCACCTTAGGCTTCTCTGGTTCCTTGGGCTTTTCGGGCTCCTTAGGCTTCTCTGGTTCCTTGGGCTTTTCGGGCTTCGGAGGCTTGGGAGGTGGAGGTTCCACAATTTCAATGCTTTTGATAGAACCACAACCTTTGCAGCAAAGCTTGTCCCTTAACTTCTCAGGGTCACAGCATACCACTTTGATTGTCACGATGTTATTCTTGTAATCGTACTCCTGGTCTCGAATTTCTCTTGTTCATAAAAAAAAAGTTCAACACCAAAAAATGAACTCAATTTGATATCTTTTTTTTTTTTTTCATTTACTCTTACTATAGTCTATATATAGCAGAACAATAAAACTGATTGAGAAAGTGATCAGATACTCACGAGGGAATTTGCAGAGAACCTTCTTGACTTTCTTGTAGCATTTATCGCACTCAAGATCAACTTTGAGCTTCATTATGGTCACCTGAATTAACGTGATCAACAGAAGGATCCATCAAAACTACATGATTGTACATATCAAATTGAACATAGAATAGAATAGAATAGAATAGAAGAATGGCACGCATATCTGAAAATTCAATCAGATGGAAGCTAGCTCCAGCCAAGATCGAAAATCATATTTTAATTTAATAAATTAACAATGACCACAGAAAATTTAAATATTAATCAAGATGGATCAAAAAGAGAAAATTTGATTCGGATAAGAATTAATATCCTCGTACCTTTTCTGCCATGATTGCGGAATATACAAAGATCGGATCTGAGGCAGAGATGGAAAAAGGATTGAGAATATGGAAAAGGTAAGGGTCAGAGTACCGAAACAGAGGAATGGGGGAAAGACAAGCAGAGAGCAGAGAGGCTTAAGAAGGTAACAGCTTAAAGGCTTCAACAGTATATACCAATAAAATGGTAACACGTGGCGTCACAAAGTTTGATTTCCATGTTAAGGTTGTTGTGACATGGTTGAGAAGTGAGAAGAAGGTGGAAGAGTGTCTGCTGCGTTGATGCTTATGGTGAAATTTTTGTCAATCTCAGTATTCACATAAATTGAATAAGTGAAATTTATTTATTATTAATTAAAAAAATAGAAACAAAATTTTTGTATAATCAAATTATATAAAATTTTAATAGGGGATCCACCTAGGGGTGTTAACGGGCCGGGCCGAGCCGAGCTTTGATCTTAACGGGCTAAGTCTGTATTTAAACGTGTCCGATTGGCCTTAGCCTGTTACCTGTCACGAATATAATATTGGCCTGTGGCCTGGTTTATTTACAAAAAATAAAAGCCTGTGTGAAGCCTGTCTTAGCCTGTTAGCAAGTTAAAGAATAAAAATAAGATAACAGAATTCCACAAAAAAAAAATTCCAGATAGAAACCTTAGCTTCCAATTTGCAGCAATAATTTATAAAGTCTACAATAAAAAAAAATTAATGTGAGAGAAGGTAGATAATAGGTTATATTATCTTAGCCCATTATAAAAAAAAGTGCAAACAAAAATAAAAATAAAAATTTTTTTTTGACACAAACAAGCAGTGCACAGTGGAACGAATGAATTTTTGTGGGTTTGTTTGTATGAAGGAGGATGAAGGATAATATAGAACAACACTAGTAATTCCATAAATATACATAAATTCAATATATATCCAAATAGCATAATATAAAACAAAATCATTCAAAAAGTTTGTTAAACCAATAAAATGGGGTGAAATAAACTGATGAAAGAGAGAGTTATTACAAGTAGTATAAAAAATATAAATAAATATTTATATACTAGGTTAACCTGGGAGGCTCTAAGGCCGAGCTTCTGAATTAGAGCCTGAGCCTTTTTATTAGTCCAACCCTGATTCCAACACGAGCTTTTATTAAACGAGCTCAGGCCTTTACGAGCCGAGCCAAAGGCCCCTGAAAGGCCCCTGAAAGGCCCCTGCCTCGTTTACCACCCCTAAATCCTCCCCTATATATATATATATATATATATTATTCACTACATCGCGCTTGCGCTGCCTTCGTTCACACGCTTCGCCTTCGGGATTCTTTGCATTCTCATTCTCATCCCTATTAATAATGTGTCTAATCAATATATTAAAACTTATTTATTTAGCCCGACAGAAAAAAACATATAATAAAACTTTTTTTTTTATTTACTTATTCCTAACAAGTAACAACCGCGACGACACATTAACGAAATTAAAATAAAAGATATTACATAAAAAGTATTCATTATTTTTAAAAATAAAGATATATTTAATATTTTTTATAAGTATTTTATATAGGATATTAAAAAAAATTACTAAAGCTCACTCGTTATTAAGAGCTTATTTTTTAATTAAAATATTGAATGAAAAGAAATTATTTTATAAAACGAATTAAAAAAAAATTATTACATTTTTTGTCAATTATTCATTTACTTTTAGAATTTATCTTTTTTTTCTTTAGTACGTTTTCTTTTCCTTACTTATCTTTTAAGATAGGTATATGAGAATTAAAAATTAATTAAATAATTTAAGTTATAAATAAAACAACTTTATTTGATTAAATTAAATTTTATTAAAACAGTTAAGATGTCATTTTATTTTATTTGATTTTCTCTCACTTTTAATATTAAAAAATAATTATCTATTCAATGTTTTAAAAAAAACAAATAAAAAGTTAAAAATGCTTTTCTAAAAACATAGTAAAAACAACGGATGAAGTACTGAATAGTGTCTTTTTTAATATTTATATTATGAGCTTTATAAGTTTGGTAAAGTGGATGATGACAATGTACTTGGACATCCCTACCGTGCACGTGTCTCGTCCTCTCCGGGCCTATTCTATCATAATCTTTATTACGGCACAGAAGTGATAAAGCTCTACTCACTTCTCAGAGATGAATAATTGAAGGTGTTTGTTTTTCTCATTTAACATGACATAATAAATTTTCCTACACACTTCTCAGAGATGAATAATTGAATGTGCTCTTATAAAACTCATAATTGAATATGGAACAAACTTAAGATGTTTTACCTTTCTAGTTTTGAGGGTGAGATTGATAAATTCCTCGACCTATAACAAGATGAATTTGTTATACATGTGTGAAAATATAAGTGGAGGTTGAGAGTGGTCCAAATCCTCGGGCTCCAAAATGCGTCCTACGTTTTTTAATTCGACGCAAATAGGCGAGTTTTTTTGGGTGGACTTGATTAATTTGATACAATGTGAGTAGTTAATTACAAGTGAGACCAAAAGAAATATTAGAATAAATTCGTGTCTAATAGTGCATGGAAGGTTATATTATATATAGAATTACTTATATATATATTTTTCGAAAGTTCACATTCTATAAGTTTTAAATTTGACATCATCTGATAGTCATTAGATTAAAAAAGATCATTCTGATTTGTAAGCACTGCTGACCCTGAATTGTTTTGATCTAACCACTATCAGATAATGTGTCAAATTTAAAATTTGACATTGATGTCAAAGGATCCTACCTCAATTCGAAATATATGATGTGAAACTAAGAAATACTATTTTTATTATATATACAACGCTCCTCCTCAAATTAGAGCATATAAATCATAATCATCAAGTTTGTTACATATATACTTTATTCGATGACCCCTCGAATATTTCGTAAATTCATCTACTAATTGATCATTAGAGGATACAAAATTAGTCTTAATTTCAACAGCAAGGACTTTATCTCAAATAAAGTGAAAGTCTATCTCGATATGTTTGGTTCTTTCATGAAACACTCGATTCGAAAAAATATGTAGTGCTGCTTGGTTATCACAAATCAGGGTTGTTAGTCCGGTGTCTCAAAACTTAAGCTCTCTATGAAGTTGCTTAAGGCAAATGAGCTCGCAAGTAATAGTAGCCATAGTGCGATACTATGCTTTCATCAACAAGACGCATCTTCGAAGACAACAAAACATTTTGCACATTTGCAAGGCAAATAAGATTGCTTTGAAGACACAATATACCAGACAATTCATACTCGGTGACAACGAATCAGCATCAAAGTATCTAACAACTTTAACATGACCTTTATCTTTACATTCAAGGCGTTTTTCCTGAAAATGTCTTGATATACTAGAGAATTCAAATGATGGCATTCCGGTGTTCTTGACATGGAGAATTTAGAAACTGACTTACCACACTAACTGCAAATGAAATGTCATGCCAAATGACTGTGAAGTAGTTAAGTTTCTCAAACAATATTCTATACCTTTTAGGATCTAAAAAGGGCTCCCTAATTTGGTAGAAGCTTGACATTTGGATCCATAAAAGTATCAACAGACTTTGAATCTAACAAAACTGTCTCTTCAAGAATACTTAAAGCATATTTTCTCAGAGATATCGCAATTTTATCTTTAGATTGGGGCACCTTGATTCCCAAGAAATATCGAAGTTTCCCAAGATCCTTGTCGTGAATATGATGACATAAATGTTGCCTCGACTGAGTAATCTCATGATTATCACTACATGTGTTGACACTATCATTAACATATACCACCAAGTAGATAGACCCGAAAGCTGAATAAGATAAAAGAGATAACGAGAAAGATATAAGGGACCGAGAAGAGATCATACACTGGGGCCGAGAAAGATATAAGGTATTAAAAGGAGACAGCATGGAAAGATGACTGAACATAATTAGAGTCCAAAAGAGTAATATTTGAGTTAAAAAATAGGATTGATTCGAATAAGGAAACATCGGTCGAGATAAAGTAGTAACATAGAGTTAGAGAGGAGCAATGGTAACTCTTTTGAGACCGTGATGATAAACAAAACAAATAGAACCAAAGGCATTTTGGGTCAAAGGATATACCTGGTGATGAAGAACAGAAGAGGGCATGCGATTAATGGGATCGCATGCTGTGAAAACAACATCTCCCCATAACTTATAGGGAACATTGCCATCAATTAACAATGCACGAGTAGTCTCAACAAAGTGACTGTTCTTGCGCTCGACTACCCATTTTGCTGAGGTGTATGAGGACAATATGTTTGACGAAGAATGCCATGAGAATAAAATAATTGTTGAAATTGATGAGATAAATACTCACTCGCAATATCACTACGAAAAGTACAAATAAGAATACCAAACTGAGATTTGATTATAGAATAACTGAAAAATAGAGAATAACTCGGAATAATTTTTCGTTAAAAATAACCAAGTACATATGGAATAATCGTCAATAAAAGTAACAAAATACTTAAACTCCAAAGAAGAAGGATGACGACTTGGCCCCAAATATCATAATGGACCAAAGAAAAAGAAGATAAAGTTGGACGACTAAGACGAGTTGGAAACGTACTACGAGTATCTTCCCAAAATGACATAACTCACAATGTAAAGTAGAAAGAGACGATAAATGAGGTACCATCTTCTAAAGCTTGTCAATATTTGGATAACCCAAATGAGCATGGATAGTGAGGGGAGAGTCCACAGTAGAGCAAGCTGGAGAAGAAGGAATAATTTGATAGAGACCGTGAGACTCACATCCTTTGACAATCACTTCCCCAAACTCCGATTTTGAAAAATGATAGAAGTTTTTGTGAAGAAAACTACACAGACAAGAGATTTGGTCAAGCAACTAATGAAAAGTGAATTAAAAGGGGAATCAGGAACATGGAGAACATGATCTAGGGATAAAGTGAGGAAGAGAAGAATCGTGTCGATTCCACGGGATTAGACCAAAGACCCGTTGACGACCATAGTAATAGTAGGAAATGAACCAGTAGTACAAAGAGAGGTTAATAAAGACTTATTACCAGAAATGTGATCAGAAGCCCCAGAATCAAGAATCCAAGGTTCTTGAGATTGTTACTAAGAGATCCTAGCAAAAGAATTACCAGGTGGAGCAATGGTTGCAGTAAAACCAGATGCTTGCTTCTCAAACCATCAAATCACAAACTCATTAAAAAGATATGCATGAGGTTGGGGTGCAGAAGACAATCCTGGATCTAGAGCAATAGAAGGAGGATGAGGAACATGAGCAGTCTAAGGAGACTGAGGTGGCTTGCCATGGAGCTTCCAACAACGGTCAACAATATAATCTCAGAAACAGAAGAGATGGAAATAAAACCCATAATCACCAAAAAAAAGGCAGAAACGTCATATCACAAAACTAACTAAATGGAGTAGGATTTATGTGTCACCAATAACAAGGTCAAAACTTCAAAACAGGACCAGGTCTAGAACCGTCGCAAAAATGGGGGGAAACCCAACTAGTCGTTGTCTAAAAAGGTCCTCCATGCACTGGCCAACCGAAACAAGGTGTAACATTTCCACACGCGCGTGAGGGTGCTTGCATGATTGTATGGAGATAGGTCCTGGATAGACGTGACCGCGTGACTAAGACGATCACAACGATAGGTGGATAGCCTGGTGTAATGTCCCACATCGGTTGGAAATGAGAACAAAGCATGCCATATATATGGGTGTGGAAACCTTTCCTAGTGGAGGCCTTTTGGGGGTAACCCCAGAACGTAAAACCGTAAGTTCCGGCGGGCCTTTGGGTGGCCGGGGCAAAGCGGACAATATCTGCTACAGGGTTTGGGGCTGTTACAAATGGTATCAGAGCCTGGTCCTGGACCGGTGTGTACAGCGGGGACGCTGTATTCCCAGTGGGGGAGGATGTAATGTCCCACATCGGTTGGAAAGGAGAACAAAGCATGTCATATATATGGGTGTGGAAACCTTTCCTAGTGGAGGCCTTTTGGGGTAACCCCAGAACGTAAAACCGTGAGTCTCGGAAGGGGGGCAAAGCGGACAATATCTGCTATAGGGATTGAGGCTGTTACTTGATGTAATGTCCCACATCGGTTGGAAAGGAGAACAAAGCATGCCATATATATGGGTGTGGAAACCTTTCCTAGTGGAGGCCTTTTGGGGTAACCCCAGAACGTAAAACCGTGAGTCCCGGAAGGGGGGCAAAGCGGACAATATCTGCTATAGGGATTGAGGCTGTTACAAATGGTATCAGAGCCTGGTCCAGCCGGTGTGTACAACGGGGACATTCCCAGTGGGGGAGGATGTAATGTCCCACATCGGTTGGAAAGGAGAACAAAGCATGCCATATATATGGGTGTGGAAACCTTTCCTAGTGGAGGCCTTTTGGGGTAACCCCAGAACGCAAAACCGTAAGTTCCGGCGGGCCTTTGGGTGGCCGGGGCAAAGCGGACAATATCTACTACAGGGTTTGGGGCTGTTACACCTGGAAAAGCCATCGGATGGCGGTGATCAACGAGAGAGGAACGATGGTCAATGACAGAGGAATGACGATTCGCGAGGACAAAATGTCTGCAACACTGCAAAGATGACCCACAAACAAAGTAAACATCCAAAACTTGATAAAGAAATAATATTTGAAAAAAAAAATTTGAAAATGTGATGAACAACGAATTCATCGAAGAAAATAAACGGATTAAAACTCATTTCGTTAGACTCTATATATCATGTAAAGAAACAAGAAACAAGATGAATATTGGAATAAATCCATATGTGTAACAACACAACATAAATTATATTATATATAAGGGTAAAGTGTGTATCATTTTAAATGATGTAAAGTTATGTCATTTTAAGAGAGAGAAAGAGATAGATAAAGGAGGAGAGAGTGTTAATAAAAAAAGAATAAAGATGTGGGTCTCACATCTTTGTAAAAGTGAAAGGATATAAGTTATGTTATTTAAAAAGATAAACATTTTCTCTATATATAAAACTACTAAATATATACAACATGAAATATATAATCTTGAAGTAAGCCTAGACTACTTCTATTATATATATAACAACAAGAATTCAAGTTAAATCGTACATTTTAGTTTAATCTGTCCCGGTCTAAAAGCTAGTTGGATGAACGTCATGTCATCATTTAAAGTGGTTCAGCTTCCGTCAACATTATCATTAGACTAGATTTATAATGTGCATTTTATAAGGGAAAATTGTGTTCTTTAAATACATCCTTTTTTCACTCTCAAAAAAAACCCACACCTTTATATTTTTTTGTACTCTCTTATTTTATCTATCTATTTCTTGACGGAGAAAATGACACAAACATCCTTTTTGATAATTTTTCCCAAAAAGATGGATAAATGACAAATTGATAATTCAATTCACATTTTAAAATTGTATTGTGTTGTGTGCATATTTTTTACTTCTATTCCTTCTCTATGTTGTCTTATTTGTATTTTACCTCTAATTTAACGAATTAAAATTAAGCTCATCATTGTGAAGTTCACCATTCTTAAAAGAAAGAAAAAAAAAACAAAATGAATTATTGTTTGACACGCTGCTCGCAAAAGATTAAGTTAAACAACAAATTATCAAGCTACAACCAAATTGACATGATATAACCCAACTCAAAATTAACTTGCCCCAACACAGCCACGCCCAAGTGAAAGTTTAGAAATCATAATAATTTTGTTTGGGGCTATAAAACTAAGGCGATGAAATAAGAATATGTGTTCGATTTTTTTAATATAATTTTTTGGAGAAGTTTAAAATTTTAATTTCGAGATCCGCCCTACTAGTCACCATGAATAAATTAAAATATCTTCAAAAATAAATAATAATAATAGTTCGCGCCATTGCTGATTTCAATAGCTTTTTTAGAACTTTAAATAAAACCTAGACAATCGAAAACAAAATTCTCAAAATAGGGTCTGTTTGATTGTGTTTTGGTTTTTTGTTCTTAAAACTGTTTTGTAAAATAATTATGGAAACAGTTATTTTTTGTGTTTTTTTATTTTGAAAATTAAAAATCAAAACAGAAAATAAAAACAACTCAGACATGTTCTCTAAATTTGATTCTAAAAATAAATAAAAACAGTTATAATTTTTAATTTTTTTTATATAAAACAGCCTTACCAAATCAGTTTTTTTATTTTTTTGTTCTGAAAATTAAAAAATTATTTTTAAAAACAATAATCAAAACAGAGCCTATATTTTTAGGGGATTTAACGCGGTTCAATCGTGAAGAGATGTGATTTTGGCCACAGGTTATGTTCATGAATACAGCCTTTTTTTAAATAATTGTTGTGGTTGTATTTTATTTTATTAGTTTATTTACTTGACGGAGAAAAAGTCCACAAACGTATCTATAACCGATTCGGCATGCAGACAGCCAACCATGATGCAGTAATGCAAGTACTATTCATTCCTTATAAGCTGCTAGAATCTTTTTTATTTATTTGAATATTATTCTTTATTTTATTTTTGGTTAGTTTGTGAAGAGAACTGTGGTTATTCATGCCACTTTATGTTAAATAGAGAATCTGCGTCAAGCAAATTCTCTCGTGCTTCAAAGTAGGTAACTAAACTTCCAAGGGTTTGTTTGAGCCTCAATCAAATTCTTAGAAAATCTTTTAGACAGAGGACGTGCCTCCCTCCTCGATTGAAGGATTAATCTCATCCTTCCTCCGGTAACGAAGCACAATGCACCCGTTGTTCCAATGAGGGACTAACCTACAGGGTCGTAACCCGAGGGCGCCGTACCCCGAGGGCAAGGTGATCGAAGAAGGTTGAATAGAGATATCTCCATGTTATAAAAAAAAAAATAGATAAAATATGTAATGAAATTGAAAGGGATATTAGAAAAATTGCAAGACAACTTATACTCTCTCATTTTCCCCTCTTATTTTGATTTCTGTTTTTCCCTATCTTCTTTCTTTCTTCTCTCCTTCTTCAATATCTTCGCTGGTTCACTAATTGTGCTGCTATAGATAACAAGTGATCATTTCTCTACTATGGTACTGCATTTGTTGGAAGAATTTTATTAAATTTGCAACAAAAAAATAAATAAATAACCTTAATAAATTATATATGAAAAAAATATTTTTCATTTTAAAAAATGAAATGATCGTGTTTTAATAAATTCTCCCCTCCTCAAAGTTAAGAGAGAGATAAAAAAGTATTGTGAATCAGAGAGAATATAAAAGAATAATAAATATGAATTAAAATACGGTATATTTATTTAAAGTAATATAAAATTGTGTCCTCTAAATGATAATTATTTTTTGATTATATATTTATTTTACTTTTATTATGTTTTAGTTACCTACAGTATAGCAATGTATGCTTCCCTTGTCCACCTAAAAAAAAACAAAAATAGAAATTGTGCTGAAGTTTTCATAAATGTCATCAACATATTCCATTTTAACATTTTTCGATTGAGTAAAATTTTATTTAAACCGCACTAAATAATTTTGGCTCACTCTATATATTAGTTAGAATAATTTTATATTTAATTTAACAATAAAAATATTATTAAAAATAAAGCATAAAAAATTGGTTTGCTAATATTTATTTTCTTAATCGTTTTGAATCACAAAATAAAGTTATTTTAGCGTTGCTTACCAAAAAAGAAGGTATTTTAGCGTTGAATTTCGGTTAAGCCTCAAGCATTCAACTCAAATCAACAAGCCCATATATGTTTGTTGATAATTTATTTGATGGGGCTTTGGGCCGTCTTTTTTTTTAATAAATTATTCCGATAATTATTTATTTATTTTGAATATATTCATCAATTCATTGATTATCCAATCAATTAGTTGGGTTTAAGTATTATTGAATTTATTATAGGGAATATTTTTCTCAAGACCATTTTCTCTATTTTCAGAGTTTCAATTCGAAACCTTTGTTAAAAGAAATTAACTTTTTATATTACAGGATTTGTTAGTTAATAAAGCGGAAAATCTTATTGAAAATTTTATGGTATCTGATGGTTTACAAGTCCTATAACTTGTAATTGGGCTAAGACGTCATCCATCAATAATTACTACGGCCCTTCATAAATTGGGCTCACACCTAAAGAGGCTAAGAGTGGCCCAAGTTTGATAAATCCAGTCTATGTTACATTATTTTCATGACCAGAAATAGGAAATTAAATCTATGACTTTTCAACCTCGTTCCAAACCAATTTTTTTTAATAATTATAAATATTTTTCATAAAGCTATTTTAAGTTTAGGTAAAATATAAAAATGATAAATTAATTATTATTTTTTTCAAAAAATATTTAAAATTATAAGAAATGTATGCATAATTTATTCAATCAAAATCTAAGAAATATAAGTTAAGAGAAAAAACCTTATTACCAAAAAGCGAAAAAAAGAAAAAGAAAAAATAGAAAGAACATATATACAATTAATTCAAATTTAAAACTCAAAAGAAGAGAAAGTTAAGATGTTATTGTTTAAAGAAAAGTAAATTAAAAAATTATTCTTTATTGAAGTAAAGACAAAAAGCAAAGAAAAAGAAAATATTGAAAAGACTAGATAGGGAAGCTCCTAGCGAGTCTGTGTGCATTTAGCAAAAATCATACCCTTTTTTTTTTGGTGAAAGAAAAAAAAATCATACCCTTACTGTCAACCTAGAGATGACACTGTAGTCTCGGGGGTGTCAGAGAAGTGAGCCTCATCAAGTAACTTCATGTGTACCAACAGATAGTTTGTCAACCAATTACGCACTGGTTGCCCTCCCGAATAACATGCATAAACCAAACATTCCATTAACGACTAACAAATGCTCGTATTCAAGTCACTAGGTGGGACTCATAAGTTTCATTGCTTTTCTTAGAAAATAATACAATGACTATTTGTGAGTCACTTTCAACCAAAACATTTCTCTAACCTGCCTCACAAGCTAGTTCCAGCCCCTTTAAAACACCCACATTTTTGCTTGTAAAGCAACGCAACGACCAATTCTTGCAGCAAACCCCTCATCCAAACTCCCTTGTGACCACGAAGAAGTCCTCCACAAGCTGCTTCAGTCATTTGACCCTTTGAGACCCTATCTGTATTTAATTTAACATCCAGATAAGATAAAAAATATTACTCTTTATCTCATTTATTGATTTTCGTTTATCTAGCGATTATAGTTTATTGATTATATCAATAAATAATTTATTAATTTCAAATAAATTACAACTGTTAGATAGACAAAAATGAATGCCTTAGATAAGGAGTAAATCTTAGTTCTACACTAGAGTTAAAAGATCTCTCCTCTATTTTTATTTTGTTTTTGTAAATATTCATAGAAAAAAGTATTGATTATTTTAAAGGATATAAAATTATGTCGTTTTAATTAAAATAACTATGTTTTAGGGCAAAAAAAATAGTAATACAATGAAAGATCATGGTAGAAAAAAATGAAAAGTTACTGATTTTTTTTTAATTTAAATATTAAATAAAATATTATTATTTTACTTAAAATGACACAACTCTGGCTAAAGCACCATTTTAAAATTTTTAAACAAAAGAATTACTCGATTAAAGCTGATTGAATAAGTTTTTCCAAAGTAATGCAGTCAAACATGTCACCTATGATTTTGGACTAGAAAAAAGTCCCGTCACTTATATTATGTTGGATTAAAATTACTATGTTTTAGGCAAAAAATTATCGTAAAACTTCGGAAGACCATAACTTGTGATTTTTTTTTATCCAAATCACATAAAATATTCTTTTTTTGATTTCACATAACTTTTAGGTCTACGCAAAAAAACACCTCATTTGACATATTTTATCTGCCACAAACATAGTTTGAATTTTTAACAATTGTACCACAATCCCAAGAGCGTTTGTCCACAAGATCTTCAAACTATGTTTGTGGGAGATAAAATATGTCAAATGAGTTGTCATTACATAGATCTCGAAAAATCATGTGAAATCAAAAAAAAAATCATGTGATTTGGATACCCGAGTCACAAGTTATGGCCTTTAAGATTTTACATTAATTGGACTGCCGATGGCGAATATGACGTGGCACGATCCCGTGAAATTGGTTATTAGTGACGGGACTAGTCCCGTCAGCATAGGTGACATGTTTGACTGCATTACTTTGGAAAAACTTATCCAATCAACTTTAATCGGGTAATTCTTTTGTCCAAAAACTTTAGAATGGTGCTTTTTCCCACAACTCTAGAGAAACACTTGTTTATCAAAAAAAAAAAAAAAAAAACGAGAAACATTTTTCCATATTCGTATATCCTGCCCTGTTTTTATGTTGTTCACCTCTTTTTTTTTATTACAGAAGGCCAAATATCATATAAAGGCAAGTAATGGATGATGGATCATCTCGTTCCGCAAAAGCTTGAGCTCTGCATTTTTGTCTTCCCCTTACTGATATCACATCACATTGTCATCCAATTGATTAATTCAATCACCATAAGATGCTTGCCAACAAAGAAAACAAAAGAGAAATGGTAATACATATATGGAATTACATTTGTGCAGCAGCCGTAAACAATGTTATCTGCAGCTGACATAAAAAAAAAACAGGATCCGACAGCAAAGATCAGTTTTCCTATAGGATGCCCGGATGCGGATCGCCTAGCTTGCTATAGGTACAGTAGCTGTATAAATAATTTTGCCTATATATATATATATATATATATATATATATATATATATATATATATGTGGGTTTTATAAGAGAAAAGTAATTGTATTATGTTATAGAGATTCGTTTTACGTGCCGAATTTATTTATTTAGTTTTTTGCTGCGGGTCCCACAAAATGCTGTATGTGTAAAAAAAAATTGTGATCATGTTAAATGATAGATGATAAACCCTATATATATATATATATATATATATATATATATATATTGAAATTGTACATTATTTGAATTTGTAGCTACGCGTATGGCTTTGTTGGGATTCTTTGCGTGGGGCTTGAGGTTCACCTTGTTTACGTAAGGACATAAAAGCAATCAAACTTTATCTTGGTTTATTCTATTTTTTTTTTTTTCTCGTACCATAACCATGCCATACCATTACCACATCGCTATATATGATTTAGTGTTCACAATACGTAGCTTCATAATGATATTCATTTAATGGAGACACCGCTGGATTGGGTGGAGGACGAGGAAGAAGATGACACTTTGTCCGCAAGCGTGGGGTTCAGTAAATGTTGGCCACTCGAGATTCTAACCATTTATCATTTTTTACATCATATCATTTTTTACCTGATCATATATGGGAAATAATGATCTCATGTTGCATGAGATAATTATCTCATGTAACAAATAGTGGGATCCATATTATTTTTATTTTTATTTTTTTACAAATGGTGGATTTCACTATCTTCTCTTTGAATTTTTCATATAAGATTAAAAAGATCCTATATATATATATATATATATATATATATATATATATATATATATATATATATATATATGATAGGCTTGAGTACCATCCTTTGCATTCCTGATTTCTCGGAAAGTCATAGCCTTACTTAGCAAATTGTGGCCTGCATTTCTCTTTCTTAATAAATCCTTACTCACATTACTAAGTGACCATGCTCGATTCCGTACATTACATATTTATTTATTTTTTTTGGGAAAAATGTTTATGCGATTATTACAGATAACTTATTTACATTTATTCCTAAAACGACATCATTTTGGTATTGAAATATTAAAAAATTATAAATATAAAGACTGTTATGATCCTAATATATATAAAATTATAAAATATATATATATATATATATACGTCGTATTGACAGGAGAGTTATTTTCTGCAGATAACTTATATTAAATAACTGCAGCGTGTAATACCTTTACTTTTTATACTATAATATAAGGGTTTACTGAGTGTCACGTTAGAACTTATATTCGATTTAATTATGTATTATCGGGAATACATAGTTATAATATCAAAATCATATTTCTTTTTTCTTTTTTCAAAAGATGTCCGATGATATAAAAAGTGAAAAAAGTACAATTTTAATATTAAACTATAAATTTTTGAAAATACATAATTTAAAAAAGGGTTTATCATTTATCATTTAACATAACCAGAAAAAATTTTCTACACACACAACATGTGGGGCTCGTAGCAAAAAAAAAAAAAAAAAACTCCGACATGCAAAACGAATCTCTATAACATAATACAACCATTTTTCCTACAATATAACTCTTATAAAACCCTTAAAAATGTTAAAAGGACATATGTTTATGTCTTTTAAAAAGATATATTTTTTATACCAAAAAAAAAAATATCTTTCCCCATAATATAAACTATGGGTTTCTAATTTTGCGACGACAACATATAAGAAATTTTACAACAAATATATTTACATTGTATCCGCATGCGGATCCTGACATTTAAAATAAAGCATGTGGATGTTGCTTTTTTTATGTGTTGGTGTAAAATTTATCATCTGAAATGACATAAAAAGTATATTTGCCATAAACTATATGGGTAAAGGATATATATTTTTCTCATAAATATAAACTATGGGTTTCTACTTCTGTAACGACAGCATATGAGAAATTTTACAATAAGTATATTTACATCAGAATCCACATTCGGGTTATGTGTTAGTGTATCTTGCTATTTTATGTGTTGATATAAAATTTATCATCTGAAATGACATAAAAAGTATATTTGCCATAAACTATATAACGTGTTTTTTTTTAGTACACATATAACATGTTTTTGCATGGATCCAAGTGGAAGAGTTGTCGTCCTATGTGGTCCTGTATACAATTATTCTCTCATTGATTTAGACCGCTAAATCCTGATTTCATGCAATAACACTCTCTACATGAACAACTTAAAAAATAATATAAATTATCAGTTTCTTACATAAATTAAATTACAGATGTTTTTCTTTTTTCTTAAAAAAAAAAACATATAATCACATTCCAATTCCCTGCATTTGTCTCAAACTTGAAATATATAAAGGGTAATTATTACGGGACAAGAATTAAATTTATAAAAGATTATGGTGGGATCCACTAAAAAATGAAATCAAAAAATAAAATAAAATCATAATTCCCATTTTCAACGTCTCTCCAAGAAAGAACAGTAGGTTTTTTTTTTCTTTGGTAATATAGAACAGTAGTTTTCTAGTAACAGGACAAATTGATTTCCCATATATAAATGATGGATCCCTTCATATATCAATATATCGCTCTCGTGTATATATCAGGAGAATGCAGACCTAAATCCTCATATCTGAACAAACGATTAAAAATGGTATAAAAAAGTTAAAGAAGAAGAATAGTGCAGGCGGAAAATGGTGGAAAGTTAAAATGCAAACCATTTTAATTCTTTTGGATTTAAAGTGTGAATATTGTACGATGCAATTTTTTTGGATTTATTTTGTACTTATTTAATTTTACTAAAAGGTGGAAAGCAGTGAAGATCAAAATTATGATATGTGATCATATCATATAAAGAACGGTTTTAACTTAAAATCTTATAGTATTGTAGGAAAGATTTTTTTAATAATTTATATCATTCTATTATCTAAAATACCATATATCTTTTAAAAAATATAGGATAATTTCTATGGAATTTATAATTATCATATTTTGGAGGAAATTGATTCCATCATTTCGTAGACAAATTGAAACTCATGCCTAAAACATTTTGTTTATTTGTTTTAAAAACGATGGGACCCGCATATATTTTCTCTGCGTGAAAATACAAACTCTTTATGTAACATATGACAATCCTAATCCCCATTTTCTATTGGGCAAATCATTAATCATTTTACACCGGGTGTAATTAATGCGTGATATTGATGTACTTATATCTAATTAAGTACATCATATGCATCGACTTCCTAATTATTTATTGTTTATGACACGAAAAACACACTATATAAATACAATGACCCATGTATCCCACCGTTTCAAATAGAGATTGGGTCATTTACGCAAATCGATTCTCTAGTTGTGGAAGAAGAAGATATAATTATGTGAAAATATTACAATCATAAAAGATAAGTCTAACGGTTATAATTTTATAATGACTAAATATTTTTCTTGGGTTTTTGACAAAAACTACGTCCTCAATTTAGTCCTTACAGAAAAAAGTATTATCGGAAGTTACTAACATATTCTAAGTGGATCTATTTAGTTAAAATTGTGATCGCTCACAAATTCAAAACATACCCACATTAGTCCCTTATAAATTGGGTTCATTTTGAATTTCTTAGAACCTCGAGAATACTTTTTTTTATAAAAGACTAAAGTGGGGACCATGTTTTTTTTGTTAGAGACCAAAAGAGTATTTAATCTTTTATAATTATATATTTTAATATATTTTTTTTCTCTTCTTTTATTACAATTAATTACTTTTGTACTGTTATTACTCTCCGCATGACACAGAACAATATCCAAATCCGGTCATTTACACAGAAAAAAGAAGGGTAGTTTTGGGAAATATATTTTATGTTCCAGAACCATCAATGATTTGGTGCTCCCTTACAACATTATTTTTGTTTTTTTTTTTTTTTCATTCCATTTTTACTCTTACTATTTTTTTTCTTTTCTAATTTTATTTTTCCATTTATACTAAAGACCACTAAAAAAATGATCATCCTGACCACAATAAATTCTGTCATAGTTTTAGAGATACAGAGTCACCTATGATATTGTGCATTAAATGGTCCACGTCAGATTTGCAGAATCCCTACACGTTACTTTTAAATTTCTTCTTAGTTGTCTTCATCCGAATATTGCTCTTACGGGGACAAACGGAGAGAGAGAGTATGTGCAAAAGGAACACAAGTGGGAGTTTCAAATATTGCTATCTCCCATAGCATATAAAATTAAGATCTGCGTTAGCCAGTAAAATCTCTGAAGCAGAAGGCATTGTCCACTGTGACAGACATGGGTGAAGTAAGAGTTTCTACACTCAATTTCTTTTTTTATTATAAATCAATCTGTCTCTTTGCCTGTTCCTTTTTGAGTTATTCACAACTTGCAGCTTTCAGAACTGGCTACCATTTGATCTTTTCTCAACCCTGATGCTTTCAAGTTTTTCTTTTTCCTTTCATAACTGTATGATTGTGTTATCTCCTTATTATTTATCTAATACTTGTCCCATGTGAAATGGAGATTTTTGAGTTCACATTTAAATGTTGTGTCTGCTGCCAAAGGAAAACAAGGAAGAAGGAAATAAAGAAGGCACCAAAGAGGAAAAGAAAGAAGAGAAAAAGGATGAAAACAAGGAAGGGTTACTGGAGATAGTACTCAAAGTTGATATGCATTGTGAGGCCTGTGCAAGGAAAGTTGCTAAAGCATTGAAAGGATTTCAAGGTCATTTCTCTTCAACTTTCTCCCTCTCATATGTGTTCTGTTTCTGACCTATGACATCTAATCTAGTCCAAGACCATATGAATGCATAGATGAGGATCCTAGGAGTCCTCTCCTGGTATATTGAATAAACTATTATAGCCATCATGTTACACAGTCTTATGATTTAGTGTCACCTGGTACTTTTAGTCTCTCTTTTTTCTTTTTTCCTTGGTTAGATGGATTAATAATCCATATGATATGATTACTTTTGAATTTCACAAAATAAAGATGAAATAGGTTTGTCTTAGATATGTAGAGACAAAAGTTAATTATTGCATTCATAGTTAACAAAGGTAAAGGTGGATCATAGGTGGTGGAAAAGATTAATAAAGTAGTGTTAACGTTTCTTATCTTTTTTTGTGAGACAGGAGTGGAAGATGTGAGTGCAGATAGCAGGACAAGCAAAGTAGTAGTGAGAGGGAAGGCAGCAGACCCCATAAAGGTGTGTGAGAGGCTACAAAAGAAAAGTGGTAAGAAAGTGGAGCTAATTTCACCGTTGCCAAAACCTCCGGAGGAGAAAAAAGAAGAAAACAAAGAATTACCACCGCCAGAGGATAAAAAAGATGAGGTGAATCATTCTCTTCTTGTTTTGTCGATGCAACAAATATTCACCATGATAAGATAATGTTATGAATTATTCTCCTCGACAAACATTAGTGAGAAGCTTTCAAAACCTCAAAAACAAAGTCTTAAATATGTTAGAAACAAAACACCAAAGTCCTAGTAATTTAGTCATCAGCCACGTGCTTGCAGTGTCATTTTCGTAGTTTTTTTTTTTATCTTTTTTTCATTTGTGGTGTCTTGATTGGTGTTTTCCAATCCACGGTGGGTGCTGACATGAAAGTAACTAAACAAAGTGATGCCCCTCCCAAAGGCACACGTAACGAGGGCAACGGCGGTGACAATTGAGAGGGTTTGACCCCACCCCTCCCTTTTGTCCATCACCACTTGACATGCTACTCTTCTGCAAAATGGGGTCACGGGCGCAGTACTCATGTTTTTACCGTGTCCCCACTCTGTAAACTTGATAACATTCACTTGGAGACATATGATAGATTGGTAATTTTGAGACCACATATCATAATAACAATGTGGTGTGGGGAGACTAAAACAAAAGGTGAGATCAACAGAATAAGGTCATGACTCTCGGAGACTGATCCACTGCTAGTCTGCTATGCCAAGTGGTGAAGGGATGAAAATATACTTTGTGCATTCAAGTACATTAGACTAATAAATTATCAACATATCATTATTTGATAATTAACTACTATAGTTGATAATTAGTTATCGTAATTAGTAAATATACTATTAATATATTGCCTTAATAGTACATATAATTTAGATACACCAGCTTTATGTAAGAATTTTCCAGTTGGGATGCGGAGGGTGGGGATGTTAGAGAATATAATATAAATCATTAAAAAGGCACTCACCCAACACCCTTAAGGTTTTGGGTTGAAGTGATTCTAGTGATCACGAGGTCACGAGTTCGATTTTCACCGCCCCCACTTTCAGGTGGAATTAAGAAAAACACGAGGCAGACCAATAATGGGCTTGTGCCATATCCACGCTTCAAGTCCAAAGGGCTCTTGCGTGAGGGGATGTGTTAGAGAATATAATATAAATCATCAAAAAGGCCCTCACCCAACACCCTTAAGATTTTGGGTTGAAATTGTTCTTTTGGGAATTTGGCTAATGTTTACTCTTTCGCCTTTTTTTATTACAATTGGAAGTTGGAAACCCCGAATCTGAATTGGCAAATTATTAAAATGTGGGACCATGTAGGGGTCTCTTCTATAGTCTATTGTGTGAAAACATGGCTTAGACATACATGGTACGTAAATAATTCAAAAGAAGACCCATTAATTTTTTGTACTCTAGTAAGTGTTTGTTGTGTTTCTCTATGGAGGTTTTGTGTTTTGAGTTTTAAATAGTGTATCTGTTTCTAATTGATAGTGCTTATGATATACTGGTTTACCTCATTTTGCCAAAACAATAATATTTTCATAAAGTAAAAACAATCTTATTTTGATGGTAATGTAACTCATATCTTGTGGTTGTTTTCATTGCTTGTCAGCCTCCACCTGTGGTAACAGTTGTCCTAAAAGTTCGAATGCATTGTGAAGCATGTGCTCAAGTTATACAGAAGCGTATCCGTAAGATTCGAGGTACAAATTCATCCTCTCTCTCTCTGTTGCTCCTGCATACAGTTTCTCCCTCTCACTTGTGCACTTACTAGTACAATCACTGCATCACCCACTTAAACTACACATGGTTAAAAAACATGCTTGCCCTCTTGTTTGATTTACTCTTTTCTCTTCCTTTTGAAAATCATATAATCACAAACTTTATATATGTGTTGAGATATATAAAACCATTAAAAAACCATCTCCCAACGGCTTAAGCTTTTAGGTTGAATTGGTTCTTTAATATTTACATTTACATTGGAATTTAAAAAACAGGTTTTGGTTCTTTACAATATGTTTACTTAATATTTACATTTACATTTTTTACATTTGTTAAGCCGTTGCAGGCTTCTTAGAGATGTATATATAAACGCAATATTTTTAAAGTTAGGCACACGAGCATGTAATGTTCTGGCTTTTCCAAGTATGGGCATAAGAATCCTAATATGTGGCGCTAATCCCGTTCCTTTTTAAACGCGTGGGAGCTTGCAAGTTTTTAAGTCATTCTTTTGACTCAAAAAAGGAGAAGAAAAGGAAAAGTTGTGATCTGATTATTTTCAATAGGATCTCGATGATTATATTAATCCCAATGCCACATATCTTAACTACATATATAAAATTAGTATTTTTAGCTCAAAAAAGAAACTACATAAATTAATCTTCTTTCTGGATGCTGAAACATTGTATATAACCAGTTCATGGTTTGAGCCGCATATTGCATAAATTTTATAATGCCCATGCAGTTTATATACTACTTCAGCAGACAAAAAGTGAACCAGATCTTCAGACATTTGTATATGTGTTCCTGTGTTGGACGTCAAACATTATCAAAGCATGATATTAATCCTATAATTTAATTTTATCTTGTGGGGTCCTCGATTGCATGCTCGGTATTAAATTATTAGTCTAGGGAAAATAAAATACATGTACTACATAATCGTTATTGAAAGAAAATTGTTATCAATGTTTCAACTAGTTGTTTTGCCTAGTATTTTAATTTGATGAATGTGTCCGTATTTTGGCCTCTATTTTTTGTTGCAGTTCCTTTTGTTACTCATCAACTTATTATAAAATTATAGTTTAAACAGGTCTTTCAAGTTTCAACACTCAAAATGTGTGTTGATAACCCATTGTTATTCAATCGATTGTGTCTGGATAACCCATTGTCACTTCTTCTTCTCTTCCCTTGGCACCCTTGATTCCATGAATAGAGTCTTTGAAAGATAATTTTTTCATGGAAAAGTTTCTGAACTTTTTCTAGAAATACTTGATATTATATTCCATGCCCAATTAACACTATCTCAAAACTGACATCCATTATCCATAAATTAATAATTGATGCGCAATTCAATGTGTACTAATAATCGTATGTGCAGGAGTAGAATCAGTGGAAACAGACTTGGCAAATGATCAAGTCATAGTAAAAGGTGTCATTGATCCTGCGAAGCTTGTTGATCATGTGTACAAGAGGACCAAGAAGCAAGCCTCTATTGTGAAGGACGAAGAAAAGAAGGAAGAAGAGAAGAAAGAAGAGGATAAAAAGGAAGAGAAAGAAGAAGAGAAAAAAGAAGGTGAAGAAAACAAGGGAGAAGAAGATAACAAAACTGAAATAAAGAGAAGTGAATACTGGCCATCCAAAAACTACGTCGACTATGCTTATGCCCCTCAGATTTTCAGCGACGACAACCCGAATGCCTGCTCTGTTATGTAAACCAGCAAGTTGTGCTAACTCTCTATTAATTAGCTCAAGTAATTTTCTTTCCTATATGTTGTTAGAGCTGGTCGATATATATATATATATATATATATATATATATATATATATATATATATATATAATTTGAAGGGTGTATTCCTTCCTTTCCCTGGCATCCCTTAGAGCTAGATGTCTTATTTCTTGTGCTTATGAACTTTCAAGTATTTGCTTGGCACTTCTGTTGCTTCACCGAATTTTGGCCTAGAATTTCTTTACCTATTAATGTTGATATTAAATATTTAAAGCAATCGTATGTCTTTGAAGAATTTTTTGAATTTTTAAAAGAGTCATGGCTCCACTGCTGCTTCACACTGAATTATACTACAAGTAGTAGTAAATAGCAGTAGTTACAATTTACAAGCTATTCAGGCTTCAATATATTAGCTTCCCTAATCTCCTTTCATTCACACGAAATCGTTCATTGGTTGAATGAGGTTTACTCATGAGTGAATCTGTTACTTGCGAAGTCAGGGGGTAGTACTACTGGTTTTTAATTGTGACATTCAAAATGTATTGTCATCATTCAAATATAAAGTTTTCAATTATTGTACATTTTCAAAAAAGTTAAGTTGCCCTTGTACCTATCCAAACAAGCGATATTATAAGAAATCATTTATGCATGCACATGGAACATAAATCAGATGTGATAATTCAAAAAGGTTTATGCTTATTCTCGATTTCCCAAAGACAAATGCATATAAGACATAAGACAAAGTGACTCACCTTATTTTCTGTATGTGGCCTGAGATTCCAAGATCCACTTCCCACCCTGCAGCGTACTTCAAAAGAAAATGGGGCTCTTGCAATCCGACCTAGCAACTTAGACATGCTCTAGATTGGGATACTTTGGGATCTGACACTTTCTCGGTCCTCTTAGGTAAATGCCAACATCTATGTAGCTAAACATAAGTACTCAGTGCAAGTGGTGGTAATTGTAATCAAAATTTTGATCTGCCTAGATCATTTCAGACTTCATCATGTACTAAAGAGTCATATGTATGGCGTAGTACAATGGAATAGATGGCCTGATAATGTTAGAGGAAGATCTAGGGCACCTTATCTCTTGGCTTTCGGTAACGCGGTCATAAACTTTTGCATTTTAGTTTATTTTTATTTTTATTTTTATTGGTTGCAGATTCTTATTTGTCCATTCAATATATATATTCAAAAGAAAATACTCTTGTAATCCGACCTAGCAAAAACTATAGACATTTTAGTATTTAAAGTGGATACTTTGGGATCTGACAAATTCTCGGTCCTTTTAGGTAAATGCCAACATCTATCATATGAAGCTAACAAAAACATAAGTACTCAGTGCAAGTGGTGGTAATTTAATCTTAAATTTTTTTTTTGGTAAAAGTTTTATTCTTATATTAGATTATGAACATGTTTAAGCGTTGATTTAAATTTTCTTTACAATTTTTTTTTGGATAAATTTCCTTTTTCTGGGTCCGCCACTGCACTAGGCAATTGTTGAATTACATTAATTAGTGCATCCTTATCTCTTGGTTTTCTCACAACATTTTGTGGGTTGCAAAAAAAAAACTTGCACGCAAAACGAATATATATATCATTACACCACTATAACAATTGTTAAAATTACATTAATAGACAGTAGAAATGAAGTTTAAGACAAACACGGGCATACAAAAGGAAAAAAGGTGAAGGAGACTGGTTCAGGTCCTACTCACACAGATATTGGAGTTGTGGTACCGTCACTGAACTGAATAATGCTCAAGGCAGACTATATGTTATGCACATCTTAATGTGCTTTCTTTGTGTCCCGACTTGAAGCACTCTCTAACTGAAAAGCCTGACCCTCTTTAGGTCTCTCATTCATTCTGAAAAAGAAACCCACTATCCTTTTCCTAGTGCTCTGGGAATGACATAGTTGTGGCTTCATTAGATCTAACCATTTACATTTACTATACATTTTGGAGAAACGAATTGTGTGCATGAAAGGTCTAACCTTTTCCCTTCGCTGGAATGTCCTACATGTATGAACATTTAGCGTTTGTAGTGCAAAAGTTATCAATAACAAAAAAAAATAAAAAATGGTTAGTGGTAATTGAGAGTATTATTTAAGTGAGAGATAAAAGTTAATCTACATCCAATATTAACCATTAGGTCACAACTACATGTCTCTTATAATGTTTTTATTTATTACATAATAGTTGAACCAATTGAATCAATAATCCAGTGTCACCTTAGACCTATTCTAATAAAAAAAATGTAAAAATTTCACTTATAATATTTTTATTTAGGATTATTTTGGCTTGGCGCAGAAATCATGGTGTTTTTATAATTTTAATTTAAGGGTTATATTTCTTTATATTTATAAAGAATTCAATACCAAAACGACCATTTTGTGAATAAATGCAAATAAAGGTTTTTTATTTATTATATTTATTACATAATGGTTGAACCAATTGAATCAATAATCCAGTGTCCCACTCCTATTCAAATGTAATCACATTATTTTAGCATCCTTCTTAATAATGCATCTGCTACCACTGCTGTCAACCTCACTTCTACAGCAAACAGAATATTGGGAATATCAACCATGATATTAGGCACACAAAATAAAAAGGGAGGGGAATTACACCATTGAACTGAAAAGTGATAAGGAAATGCTCTTGCATGTTGATTACTAGGCCTTTTAAGATGTGGGTGCCCTCTATTCTTAGTTGCGTACTCTCAATTCTCCCTCCACGTGTGATGTAAAAAATAAAATAAAAAATCTCATATATATGTGGACCATAGATTATAAAGTTGTGGATCATATCCTAAAAATGGGCCAAAGCCGAATAATGCGTTAATAGGCCTTGAACCTTCACCCTTTCAATATTCTATTTGGCTGGAAATGCATCTACTAATAATGACTACTGTTTCTTTTTTTGTCCCTGGCGAATGATTCATCGTCCTACAAACTATAGTCATGTCTCATAAATGACCTCAAAGGCCGCAACATTATCGCAAGAATAATAAACCAACTTGAGGAATATAAAAGACATAAGGGGAGTAAGATCTGAGCGAACAGCTAGTGTAAACAATTTTGTCTTGAATGCTGGGCTTCTGTCCATGCGAGAAAGGTGACCATAATCTATGAAGCACCGATACGCGTTTTCGATACATTATTAGATGATATAGGATGTCGATCACCAAACAATACGTTTTCGATATGCGTATCCGATACGTTGGAAAAAAAATTTAAGGAGTATCGGTGCTTCTTAGACCAAAATAGACTTCATTTTAAAAGCAATAGGGAAGGGTCTTTCTCACCCATACCTACCTATGTTCCCCAAATTTTGCTAGTTGGATAACCATAGAAAACATCGTCTGAATTGAAAACTTGTAAATTATTAGATTGTTCTCTGATCAATACAGCGGCGAATTGAAAAATCCTCTAAAAGGGACCCGTGAATGAGCCCACAAGGGTCTTGTTTGGTATGGTTGGTGCGTGGTCGTATGCCTTCGGGATTAGGACATTTTTTGGCCATTGGTGTGTGTGAAACAAGAGAAATTTTTTATTTCAATCATTGAGCCTAAGAATCTTGATTCCTATCTATGTAAGATACAATCAAATTTCCAGGGAGGTTTAAGTCAATTACATGACACGACCTATTGCGTTCCATTTTGTCTTCTTTTTATCATTTTCTTTGGTGAATATGTATCCTTTTGGCCAATTGGATATTAGGATAGTTTTTGAAACTTGGTAAACAATTCAGAACTTTAGAAATTTACAATACGTCCGTGTTTATTCAAAGATCAGATTATTATTTTTTTTGCAAATTAATCACTTTTGGAATTTTAATTTACTCATGCTTTGACTAGAACAATTCTATGAGATGGATATGATTTTGATAATAGAATGTTAAAAAAAAAATGTAACAGAAAGGAGCTGCATAGCCCGACTTGGGTAGCAACTAGCAACTAGCAAGTGAGTGGCCCGACAAAGGCAATAGGCAAAATTTGTTGTTATTATATTTTTAGCAGAGAGGGGGGTTTGGGGAATTGTCACCGTTAAAAGGGTGCAAAATTATTTTTATTTTCGTTTTTCATAAAATTTTATGGATAGAAAAATATATTTCATAACACATATTCTATTTTGCGTGTATTTAATAAAGAGAAAGATTTTCCGTTATTGTAATTTTTAAAAACTGATAACATATTTTACTATGTGTGTATTTAATAAATAATATGTGAGGCAAAAAATAAATAAAAAAACTTTAATTTTTATTTATTTTTATTGTAGGTTACCATTATTCTTTGGAGAAAAAATAAATCTGGAAATTGATTTTTTGTGGAAAAAAAATATTTTTATTCTTTAACATGACACAATTTTTAACTATTTTTGTGTCCAGGACTAAAAATAAAAATAAAAAATTGAAAATGTTGTCATTTACAGCCTAAGTTATGGGTTGTTTAATTTTTTTAATATATGCAAAATTATTTTTAATTTTCGTTTTTCATAAAATTTTATGGATGAAAAATATAAAAAAATCTAATATAATTGTAATTTTTAAAAACTATATTACTATGTGTGTATTTAATAAATAATATGTGAGGTCTGAACCAAAAAAAAATAATAATAATATGTGAGGCAACTAATAAATAAAAAAAGAATTTTGTTTTCAATTTTTATCCATAGGTTACCAGTTTATTCTTTGGAGAAAAAATAAATCGGCCAATGCTATTTTTTGCATAAAATTAAATAGTTACGACACAATTTTTAACTATTTTTGTGTCCAGGACTAAATTTTTTTTTTGAGAATGTTGTCATTTACGGCCTAAGTTATGGGTTGTTTAATTTTTTTAATATATGAAGGGATTTATTAATATTCTAAATAAGAACATGAAAGGTGAAAAAAAATTAATATTAACCCTATAACTATATTAATATGTTTAAGATTGATTTTATTTAAAATTAATATTATTAATCTATATAGAATTTGTTTATCAAATTTAACTTATTTGCTGTTCCAATGCTCTTATTTGCATAAAATTAAATAGTTACGTTTAACTTATTTTTTGCGCTCATGCTCTCACTTTTCATATATATTAACCGTCATCGTTTATACCTTGTACCACCATATATATATATATATATATATATATATATATATATATATATATATATATATATATATATAACCATCGTCATTTATCTTACACATCTTTATATTTCTCTTTGTCTTTTTTCTTTTTCATTTTTTTTACACATTACTGCACTTATGTGCAGCTGTTTCTCACACTTGTCATCGCCTTTCACCATCACATCGCACCATTAATAGACCCTGCTTGGTTGAGTTTCATTATTCTTTTGTCCATCGAATCTGACTCTACATGTAGATATCTTTTTTTTTTTAATTGTAAAAAATTCTAATGAATATAGACCCTAAGTCAAATACGGGAACATAACATTCATAAGAATTTCATGAATTAATATTTAAAAAAGATTAATCAAACATTATTATTTAATAACAACGATTTGAAAATTGGATTCCCATAAATTAAAATTATTCCCACGAACCAAATACCCAAAGCAAATCATTGACAAATCTAATTTTCGGAAGATATTGAAATCCAACATCAATTGTTCTCTACGTGTTGAAACTATTCCTGCGCTTTGACATGGTAAAAGAAAACTAAAATATTTCTTTAACCCCATTTGCCTATATGTTGTGAAGGCATTTACTTTGATCGTGGCAAAAGAGTAGAGAATAATCAAATATGACCTCTCTTTTTCCCACGTAGAAATTAAAAATTGTAAAATCGAGCCCTAGGTAGATGTAATAAGGGGTTCTTTGAAACTTAACAAATTGTTAAAAATAAAAAGTTTTAATGGTGGGAATAATTTCACGATGCTTGTTAATATCCATCAAAAGTGAATTCAATCAAGTTTTTTTTTTTTTTTTTTTAAGCTAGTTGTTAGGAAATTCTGATATAGAAGTATAAAACCCGCTCAATACATTACGCGACAAGTATTTCCTTATTTAAGTTATTAAATAACAATGCATTCCCTTGGGAAATTATGTATTTTCATATCCGATTTCTCCGGAGATAAGTTATCTCCGATGAGCCCAAAACAATTTCGTTTTTAAGTAAAAATTATGGTATTTTTATAATTATAATATATTGTAGAATTATATTAATCTTTATCATTATAATTCTAAAATGACATCATTTTGAGCTCACTGAAAATAACTTTATCTCTGGTTAATGCAGAAATACTTTTCCCTTTTATATCAAAAGAAGTTATTTGTTATAAATGTATATCATTTAATATATATTACCTCATTTATAATATTAAAAATATAGTTAAAATCAGATAAATTGTGAATTTTATAATTCAAGTTATGTACAATAAATAATGAGCTTTATTAATGTTATAAATGTATATCATTGTAGATATATATGTGTCATTTATAATATTAAAAAAAAAGAAAAAAAAGTAACACGAAAATTGATGTACGGGTAGAAGAGAAAAATACTCTTATGCAACGTAAAAGTATATTTTCCCATAAACAATTTAAAACAAGGTAAATATATTGGTTCCACTTTCCAGTGTAATTAAGGGCTCGTTTGGTGGACAGGATAGGATAAGGGTAGGATATGATATGAGGCTGATAAGGGTAGGATATGATATGGGGCTGATAAGCCCATATCATGTGTGTTTGATGAGCACCTGATTAGCAATATGATAAAATTATGTAAAAGGCGAAAAGAAAAACAAAAAACAAAATATAATGCAATAAATACAAATATATTGAGTAGTGTGGGAACGGTAGCGTGAGGATATATTGGGTAGAGATTGATATCCTATCCTTATCCTAACCCAAGGTAAGATATATATCCCATAAACAATTTAAAACAAGGATAAATATATTGGTTCCACTTTCCAGAGTAATTAAGTATATCTCTCTTGGGTTATTTAGTTTGATTGAGCAATTGGGTTATTCGAAACAATTATTTGTATTCTATTTTTTATACATTATTTCTTACACCTTGATGATTGGAAAATATGAATATTTGAAAGTACATTTTTACTATTTTATCTTTTAAAAAATATATAAAAATAATAAAATAAAAATATCGCATATGTAATAATGTTGTTATTTTTTTTGTCATTGAAACGACGAGGATGGTGTTGTCGTATTTGGTTTAGAGCAGCAAAAAAAGATTGGTATTCTGTGAAGGGACAAGATAAACCGTGACCAAATCCTTACCTCAGGCACATTGAATGGCCTAGTAGGCACAATAGCTAGATTTTGGTTTGGCATCACAAAATGTCAACGAATTCTATTCACTTTTGGAGTTGGGACCGTATTTATGTTGTTCAAATTTGAGTTCAATTAAGTATGAAGTGGAAGTGGGATCCAGTGGCTTAGAAGCTTTAAACATGGAAGCCGAATCAAGTGGTGATGGTGAATTGGTGATGATGATGATTGATGATGGTGAAGATGAAGCGAGAAAAGCACCTGTAGGGGTGCACGTTAACTGCACGCGTGTTTCCGTCAACGCATGAGTAGCTTAGCCAATGCTTTCCAATTCTATATGTCCACGTCTATATTTCCCTATCCTATTTGTTTGGACTTCGTGGTCTTACTGTGGGGCAGGTCCCTCCACTTGATCATAGAGACATTAACGTGTTCGGTTCTAACGCTGTCCTTAGTCCCCTTCAATCTTCTCTTCTTATTAGTGGTTCTTTTCTTCCTTTTCTATTATTCCTTCCCTCCTTTTTACTTTTAGCCCCTATTATTTTATGATTAAATTGTGTACTCTATCTATTTTTTTAAGAGGATTATTAAAAAATAGGATCTATCCTTCACTCGTCATCTCATCACCCTCCCGTCCGTCACTCCTCTATTCCTCCTCGTATTTATAAATAAAGGAATTAGTATTTCTATATTGTTAAAAATAAAAAATTTTCTATACACATATAAAAATATAAGAGATTTATATTTTTTCTCTCTTTTTTTTTTCACATGATCTCATATAACATGAAAAATATTAATTCTTTAATAAAATGAACAAAATAAAGGGCTTTTCAATGTGGTAGGTATTTTTTCCCTTTTCGGGATGAATTCTTTTAGCGCTTTCTTTTCAAGTGAAATGAAATTCTTTGCATATGATTCTTTAGTATATAAAGTATGGGAATTAATTTTTTCATTTTAAATGAGAAAATTTTCTCATATTACACTCACAATACATGAGTGGAGTCCATACAAAGGTGAGAAAATAAAAAAGTTAAAATGCGACCCACTCATGTATTGTGAGTGTGGTATGAGAAAATTTTCTCATCTAAAATGAGAAAACTATTTCCAATAAAGTATATATGATGGTCAGCTAAGTAGTATTGTTTTTTAAAGTTTCAAACAGCTAAATATTAAGTATATATATTGACAGACAAAATAGTTTATAAAAAAAAAGACAAAATAAACAGTAAGAAGTATTTAATACACAAGCTGCTTGATAATTTAAACCACGAAAAAGAAAAGTGTTTATTTAATTCAAAAGATAATTTTAATTATGTGAAATGTGTTGTGTCTTTTCCTAAATTATTTTTATTGCTATATAAAACTTAAGTTATTGCTTTCAAATATTATCTGAATTTCCATATAAGAACTATCAAACTTAAATAATAATAAACATAGGTCAATATATTAGCTATTTTGGAAAAGATGGGATATGCATGTAATTTTTTTAATTTTAACATATTATTTGGTACTCTATTTTAGCATAAAAAAATTATGCTATCATAAAAAAAAGTTATTCGTGAAGTTTTATTTATGCGTGTATGATAATCTGTTAAGAATTTCAAATAAAAAAACTTTTCTATAATCCCAACCATTTGATATTATAAAACTTCAAACTTGTTTACCCTTTATTGATAATGAAGCAAAATGTAAACTCAAATTTAAAGGACCATTTGATATTATAAAACTTCAAACTTGTTTACCCTTTATTGATAATGAAGCAAAATGTATATATATATATATATATATATATATATATATATATATATATATATATATATAACGTCGTTTTTTATATATATATAATTCAATTCTCATGTTGTGATTCAACTAGTGGTGGGTCTCATATTTATTAAAAAAATAAAAAAAATTACACGCAAATTGTAAGAACCCGCACCGCTAATTAAGGTAATTAGTGCATTAATTATGATAATTAGAAAATAATTTCATAATTGACCTTAATAATTATTATTGGACTTAAATAATTATAATGAATGGGTAAAAATGCTGAAAGTCGCTTTTTGGAAGAAAGGCGCAGATACCGGTTCTGCTACTCGGTATAAATGCGTACCGGAAAAGTATCCCGAAAAATTATAACGAATGCATGATAATTACTAGAATATTATGTAGGACTTGTAAAACAAGTTTCAAGTCAAAATGACGTAATCTGATGCCAGAACTGATACTGGCTATGGAAAAGCGCGTACCGGAAAGGTGCTCCGAAAAATAAAATAAAAATATGAAAAATCTTAGAAAAATGTTAGGTCTAGAATCCGAAGTTTGGGATCAAGATCTTTTACTTTGCTATTAAGGCTAATACTGCGTGTTTAAGTGGCTTTGGCTATATATATGCATATTAAGGGCACATTGCCCTAGAAAACCAACTTCCTGCGTGGCTGCTTGGGGGCTGGTCAGTTGAAGCTTTGTTGTTGAGCTCTCTTCTCCACCTTGTGGCCAAGTTACTACCTTTCTTGATTTCCACATATATATATATATATATTGTAAACACTTGTGAGTGGCTTTGTGTGTATGTGTGGTGGTTTTTTCTGATTGTTGTGTTTGCTGGTTGTGAGGTTTTTGATTCTGAGTTTGAGAGTTGGAAGGAGAGCCATCTTGTTCTTGAGTTGTGAAGCCTCAAAGAGCTTCCTTTGTGTTGAAAGGGCCAAGCTTTGCACCATTTTCGTATACCTTGGTGTGGCCTGAGTTGAGGAGCTTTCATACCTCTGTCCATTTCTGTCTTAAGCCTTGGGGTAAGTTATCTCACCATGATCATGAGTTTATCTTGCTTAAAGTTGATGTCTTGGCCATGTTTAATGAATAAACAAGAGGGTATAATGTATATGAACCTAAAATGGATTAAAGATGCATGCTTTAACGTGTACATGGGTTAAAAGTGGGATCTTTGAGTTGGATATTCACGAAATGCAGAAACTGCATTCTGTCGTGAGATATCCGGATATTTGTCGAACAGATATTTCCGGATATCATATATATATATATATATATGGGTATCCGGATATGGCATATCCGGATATGTCCAGTGTGATATCCGGATATGGCATATCCGGATATGCCATTCTGATATCCGGATATCCTGGGTTCTGCGCAGACAGTAGCTGTACTGTATGAACAGTAAGCTATTGGGTGTGTGTGACCCTAGTATAAGGAAGTTGAACTTCTGTAAGTAATGAACTAAGTCAGAATCATATGATTAAGGGCTTATGGCTTTGTTGGAAGCCTTAAGACGTAAAGCGTAAAGGAAAGGCGTAGTCTTTAAGTTATATGCTTGTTGTGCATAAATGTTGATGTATTATTGGTCCATATCAGATTGTGATACTGCTGTTTGTGGACTTGTGAGTGGTTGGACTCTTGGCTTGGATAGCTAGCTTGCAAGGTAAGCTTTCGTGTCCTCGGTTTAGCCATTTTGATGTTCCACCATGTCCCATGGGGATGGGTTTATGCATGCTGTGTTACATGCTTTATTATTTTGGAAATGCTGTTGAGCTATTTATATGCAATGAGCTTTTATATATATGTATATATATATATATATATATATATATATAGGCTATGAAGCACCGACACTTCAAAAATCCTGACGTGTCGTGTCCGACACTTCCCGACACTCTCGGACACCTCGACACTCCCCGACACTTCAACACGCGTTATAAAAATTCAAAAAAAGTTTCAAAGGTTGCGTTGCGTTGAGTTTTTAATTCTAGTTATTAGATTCGTTGTACTGCGATTACCATTTTATTTAGTTTAATATAAATATTTGGGATACCTTATGTTTCTTTGCAAAATTTATGAATATTATAAGTTTAGATTCATTTTTTGTTAAATTATTGAATATTAAATATAATATACACTACATAAGTTAAAAATATTATTTAATATCAAAACGTGTCCTAACGTGTCGAAATCTAACATTTTTTAGAATTAACGTGTCGGAGTGTCGTGTCGTATCGTGTCACGTGTCCCGTGTCGGTGTCGGTGCTACATAGGGTGCAGGTAGTATCCATGTACTCATGTAGGCATAGACGTATTCCTACATTTCTCTGACCAGTAGATTTGATAAACACACATGGCATGATTAATTGCTGCATCGCATGATTTTGGAACTTATATTGTAATACTGTTTTTGAACTTATATTACACATGTAAGTGAGCTTGGGGTGGAGACTCCTTGAGGACCCCTTGTCTTACTAAGATTTCTTGTTAGAGATCTCACCCCACGTTTGGGGACGCTTATTTCAGGTTTTTAATCAGGTAATGTTGAGGGCTCAGGTGGCAGGAGGCCAGAGCTGAGCTGATATTCTGATATGCTGTCTTGCTGGATTGACTGCTGTTCTGTTTTCCGCTTTGATTATGCTTTTTATGTTGAGACTGCTATTGGGCTTTGTTGCCTTATTTGGTGAGCATGGGGTTTGTCCATGCCACATTTTTAGATTTGTACTTTTAATTCGCTGTTGTAATTAAAGTGGATTTTGACCCAGGCTGCATGTTGTAGTCCTGTGGTTTTAGATACTCACATTATATTTATGTACGAGGTATTCAGTTAGTTGTCTTGCAATTTACATACAGGCAGTATTTTTATGAAAATGATTAAGTAATCAAGTTGGTTAAGTTAATGACGTCATAATTGAATTAAAGAAAAAGTTATTCCGCATTTTAATTAAGCGTGGCTTAATACGATAGTGTGTTAACAATCCGGGTTAACACGAGCTGTTACACAAATCGAATGGTCATTAACATGAGAGTTGAATTCTCATGCAACATGAGAAAATATTTTCCCTATACATGTGTGTGTGTGTGGAAAAGTATCTCTCCAGTGAGCACAAAACGACGTCGTTTTGGGTTATAAGATTAAAAAATTATAATGATAAAGACTAATATAACCCTGTATTATATAAGAATTTCAAAAATACCTTGATTTCTATCTCAAAATAACGTCGTTTTGGGCTCACCGGAGATAACTTGATCTCCAGTGACTTGAGAGATCCCTTACCCTTATATATATATATAGGAATAATATCTGTCATTTTAAAGGATATAAACTTATATCATTTTAGATCCTAACCGTTGATTTCCGTCCATTAACAATTATAATTTATTAGATCAAAATTGTTAATTAATTAATAATAAATTTGGCCCATTAAGTTTGACCCAGTAGATGATAACCGTTGATAGACGGAAATCAACCGTTAGGATCTAAAATGATATAAGCTTATATCCTTTAAAAGAATATATGTTTTTCCACATATATATATATATATATATATATATATATATATATATATATATATATATATATATATATATATATATATATAGTGGTAAACATTTATACAGCCACTTTAGATAAGCTTATCTACAGCTAGCCTCAAAATTACGTCATTTTGATTAATGTTGGTGTTTATGTAATTTTAGATGAATTAATAAAGGTTGTTTATGTAATTTTAGATGAATTAATGAAGCGTGTTTTAGTAAAATGTATATGATAAAAAAATAATTAACCTAGTGGTGTGGGGTGTGTGTAGTGTAGGTGTTGTGTTCAATTCCTTGTAACCTACAAAAAAAAATTACAATAACATCCTTCATTAATTTACCTAAAATTACAAAAATATCCTTCATTAATCAAAACGGCGTAGTTTTGGTGTTAGCTGTAAATAAGCTTATCTAAAGTAGCTGTAGAAATATTTATATATCCATATATATATATATGGGTAAAGTGTATGTCATTTTAAATGATGTAAAGTTGTGTCATTTTAAGAAAGAGAAAGATATAGATAAATGAGAAGAGAGAGTTGACAAAAAAAATAAAGGTGTGGGTTCCACTTCTTTATGAGAGTGAAAGGATATAAGTTGTGTCATTTAAAATGATAAACATTTTTCCATATATATATATGTTCTATAAGAGTTATGTTGTAGGAAAAGTGATTTTGTTATGTTATAAAGATTCGTTTTGCGTGCCAGAGTTTGTTTTTTTGCTGCGGGCCCCACAAAATGTTGAATGTGTAGGAAATTTTTTATGGTCATGTTAAATGATAGATGATAAACCCTATATATATATATATATATATATATATATATATATATATATATATATATAAAACAAATAAGAGAACTTTCCAAAGTACTAACCCAATAACCCATTATCATAATACAATCTATTGTTTTATACCAAAAGTTTACAAAAAGAAGTCAACATTGAAACACCAAAATAAAGGTGATGCAATCACCAATCACAAATACAATCATTAATTCATTCTAACATTGGCGATGTCTCGCCACATATTAGTATTTTACACTACTTTATAACACCACATGTCATAACCGTTTCCTTTTTTACGTTTGCGCGCAGAACACGGGCCTTTTAACATACGTGGCAATGACGTGTAAAATGTAATGGTACCTCGCCGTTCAAAGTCTAGGTGGAACCACAGCAGGCGGTACGGCGTTAGTGCACCGTTAGTTTCGTAGACATTCCTCTTCCGACGTGTGGTACCACACCACCGCTGCTTTTGTTCCCAGCGTGTCAAACGCTTTCGAGCACGTGGAACTCACACACTTGGCCGAACCTTCAAATTACATTTGTGCGTGGTTTTTAATTATATATAGTATAAATGCACCCACCGTTTCTTATCCCTCATTGGAAGTTTGAAACAATGAATCTTCAGTGACGTTTGACTAAACCACTTTTTAGATTTTACATTTATTTATTTTCCGTGAAAGTGGATTGCAATCATAAATAATTTTCCGTAATGATTACGTTTGAACTTTCTGTACTATTAGACATCTGCATCTCATTCCTAACTCCTAAGGTTTATTTTAATTTTATTAAATAAATTAAGATATATTTTATGGGAGATAAAATATAAATAATAAAAAAGTAAATAGCATTTTTAGTCCTCAGCTCATTTCACGATACCAATTTTAGTCCCTAGCAAATAAAAAGGTCCATCGTTGTGATCCCTAAAAAAAAAACAAAGAAATCGTGTCTCTCTACAAAATTCAAAATTGATCCATATTAGTTTCTCAAAAGGACTAAAATAGATCCATTTTGAATTTTCTAGAAATCACGATGGACCTTTTTATTTACTAGAACTAAAACGGGTATCGTGAAATTTGTTGAGGACCAAAAGTGATATTTACTCATAATAAAACAAGTTTAAACGTTAAGATGAGAAACTGTATTTCTTTCACCTTTATCATTCAATCAAGAGTCTAACTAAGACATTGAATTTACAGTATATGTATGTTAATTCTTTTGAAACATGATCAACTTTACGTTTCATCAGCGTACATTTATCTTGTAATTGTGAGGAGCAAGGTCCCAGTAAAATTAATTAACAATAGTAGCAAGGAAAAAGGACAACACTTTGAAAATCATATCCTATATGATGAGAAGGTGACTCTTTAACAACACGTTGATTTCATAAACAGACTATGCTTCGTGTTTCAACTCAACTACATGAACTCCACTAACCTCGTCTCTCTCGAGCAGAGAACACGAGCAAAACACGAGCTTCGCTCCCTTGTGCAGACGTGGCGTTCCAACTGTTGTCTGATTTGGAGGCAATGTTTCCCTGTGGGCCCTACTCGTCTGATTTGGCAGTTTGCCTTGGGACGGAGATCGGAAGGAAATCGAGTCACACTCTTCTTAGCACGTGTTACTCACACGCTAGAACGGGCTTAGATATAAGATGTTGGAATCGGTGTCTATTATTTCGGTTGGAAAACTTTTGTATAAAACTGCTGTGAACTTTTAATATTAATTGTGATTGAATAGAAAAACGAAATTTAAAGTTGAAAGATAAATGAAAAAGTGATATTTATAAAACAAATATTATAAATTAAATTTTTTGAGTTTTCATAATATTTATAGTTATTCATTTCTTTAAAACATATTTATAAATTTTATTTTGGGAATAAAATTTTTTGCAAGGCGAAAATAAATTTATTTCCTACACTCATTTAAAGATTAGGACTCGATTTGATGGATATAATAAGATATGATATGAGGCTGGTAAGGATAAGATATGATATGACTGAGAAAAAAAACAAAATATAAAATATAATCCACTAAATACAAATATATTAGATAGCGCGAGGATATATTGGATAGCGTGTGAATATATTGGATATCCAATATTGTATCGTATCTTGTTGAATCATAACTCAGCTCCCCCATAGAATAAGAAATCATGTATTAAATAGGATAAAATGAGATAATAAGATAAACTAATCATATTCTGTTAACTCACCAAATAAGAGATAAAAATAGAATATGATAAATTATCATATTCTATTTTCTTTATTAGATGCTTCAAACATATCCTTAAGGACTAAGTTAAACAGCAACAGCGTAATGATAATATATTTAAGTCAGGTTCATATGAATAAAAAAGGAGAAGCTCGATTACCCAAAAAAAAAAAACAATTTTTTATTAAAAAAAAATTTACTAAAGTTTTTTTTTTTTGGTTAGTAAAAAGCTTAAGAATTTTTTTTTTTTGGGAAATGTATATGTAATGTTACAGAAAAAAACAAATTGTCCTACAGAGACAATATTTTGAGAGAGAGAAAATGATATAAAGAGAGAGAAAAGTAATGCATGAATCCCTCAAAAAAATTGTGTCTGCAGAAAAAATAAAAAAAAATCTGTAACATTGCGGATGGATTATTTTTTTTTTTTTTTTTTTGGTAAACGAAGCTTAAGAGAAATTATTTAACATTCAACAGATATCGATGTATTCATAAATAAATTATAAATACATACTTTCTGTAACATTGCGGATGGATTACTTTTTTTTTTTTTTTTTTGGTAAACGAAGGTTAAGAGAAATTATTTAACATTCAACAGATATCGATGTATTCATAAATAAATTATAAATACATACTTTCTGTAACATTGCGGATGGATTATTTTTTTTTTTTTGGTAAACGAAGCTTAAGAGAAATTATTTAACATTCAACAGATATCGATGTATTCATAAATAAATTATAAATACATACTTAGTCTACCAATAAATATCATTAAATATTTTTAACTTAACTGCACTGGATATGTTAAAAATAAGAGATAATACATTAATCAATTATTTTTTTATCTTCAAATAATATAATCAATGGATAGAATATTTAAATTTCTATTATTAATTGATATAAGTTATAAAATATTGTTCAAAGCACAAAAAGATAAAAAAAAATAAAAATCAAATGTCCAACCCTTTTGTTATCTTAATTTTAATATGTACAAAACAATGCCCGACAGTGGCGGCGGAGCCACGTTGTGGCTTGTAGGTGTTTTGACACTGACTTATTTAGCCACGTTCATTTGGCCACACTTGAAATGTAGCAAATTATGTTTTGATTTTTTAAAATGTTAGCCACGTTTTGGTCGTAGCCAAAGAACCGTAACTATTTAGGTACTGGTTAAATTTTTTGACACTTGCTAATCTGTCATGCTAGCTCCGCCACTTATGCCCTACACAATGTTATGCTAAACAATATTATAAAATATTTAATACAATACACCACTGATCAATAAGTTAACAAAAACATTATTTTATAAATTAATCTTAATATTGTTTAGAGTTAATTTAAGCACTTAGATTCTGGAATTTGTAAGCAAGAGACTAATTTAAGAAAAAAATTATAAAATAATATAACGTAATTTTTTTATCAAACTAATATTATTTGATTTTTGTATTATGTGAGCCTTAAAAATGTATTATGTGTCAGTCACATGTATGTGACATGTTTGTGCGATTTATACGGAAAAAAAATCAAAAATATATTATTTTAATAATTAAAAAAAAACTAGATTATATTGGTGATTCACCATAGGTGAGAATGAAATTCTAGTCAAAGCCTCCTTCGATCCCTCTCTCTCGTCAGTCAAAGCCTACCCCGTACAGCGACACAATAATATTTACTTCACCAAGTGCTCATCAATCTCCAATTATAATAAGAATATAATAATTAAAATGTAAGTTGGCAAGCTCGGTAGGATGAAAGAGGGGAAATAATATGGGTTTATCATCTATCATTTAACATTATCACAAAAAATTTTCTACACACACAATATTTTGTAAGGTTAGCAGCAAAAAAAAAAACTCTGGCACGCAAAATAAGTCTCTATAACATAACACAATCACTTTTCCTACAACATAGCTCTTATAAAACGCAAATAATATATAGGGGAAGATATTGTAACAATCAAGTTGTGTTACTATCATGTTATTATCAATCAATCTCACCGTTAGATCGATTATGTTGGTCCAATGATTATATTTTTTTTTGCATCTTTTTTAATGGTCATGATTTTCCAAATTTAATATTTTTTTCCCTTATATTTATTTTCACATTTGTATGGTTATGATTTCCCAATTTAATGCTTTCATTTTAAATATGGGGAATCATAACCATACAAAGATGGAAATAAATATAACCGTTGGATCAACATAATTGATCTAACGATGAGATTGATTGGTAGTAATACAACTTGATTGTTACAAATATCCTTCATCTAATATATATACATGCATAGAAAAAAATAATGTGTATAAAAAAAAATGTGAAATGGGTTTTAATCTTGCTCGAATGACTAAAAAAAGAGTAAAATCTTCTTTCTCTCTCTTTAGCCTCCCTTCGGTGAAAGTATCCGAGCAAGGCTATGCATATAAACAAGTAAAAAAAATCAAATAAGAGTATTATCATTAATTTGACTATAATCCGAATAAAATTAAACTACTACATCCAGACCGATTAAAGTGCTTGTTCAATTTGAATAACAGTGCTAATTACTGGTAATCCTCAATTCCAAAATGAGAGGATAAAAATGTCATTATATTGGTTACTAAACAAGTCAGCAGCAGTCCACCGGTCAAACAGGGTAAGAAAGCTCTCTTATTGAAGATAGTGGGTGATATTATATCACAAAAGACTTGAACCCATGAATAGAATCAGAGGAAGTGGAATAAAAATAAATTAGAACAGACTTACTTGTTGTCAGTCGTATAGAACAGATAGATGGAGAATGCAGTATCAGAGGAATAAAATCCGAGCCCACAAAACGTGTCTCCTTAAGACAATTTACCACCTCACTGATGCCCAAGTTTGATGGACACTTGTCTCCCAGGATAGAACGGATTTCGTCTGAAGAGAGGCGGCACTACCAGTCAACAGCCCAAATGAACACAACAATATGCCAGAGGAAATCACACCGGAGTATGAACAGGAATATGCAAACCGGAAGGAGAAGAATTCCGGTAGAGTTTAAGTGCAAAAAAATTGTGATTCCATTTTCTGAAGTTGTCAGTGTCTATTTATCCGTTCGTCGATGAAAAGACATACCCTTTCACTACCAAACTTCTTATTCATAACCAATAGATTGTCTACACAATATATATATATATATATATATATATATATATATATATATATATATATATCCCAACAAGCTCAAATATAGAAAGTACATTTAGAGAGATTCTCGTACATATTTAATAATTTTAAATGAGTATCTTAAACACGAACTTTTTTTAATATGATTCTTCTGCTAAAAATTTAATAGCTTCATCAATGTTATTAGAACCGGACCGGTCATTGATCCGATTGAGGTACTAGATTATTGGGTCAATGGTTTAATCGGTGGGTCACTGATTGAACCGTATGAACCGGATATATATGTATAAATTTATATTTTATATTTAATTATATAATAAATATATTAAATGATGCCTTCTACACAATAAGTTGATGTAGTTTAGTGGTATTCACTATGTAGTTCAAATCCTACTTGTTGCAAAAAAAGAATTTGTAACTAATTTTGAAAAACCGGTTTCAAGAGAAAACCGGTACCGATTTACCGGTTGAATCGCGATTTATGACCGGGTCACTGAATCACTGACGGATCGATTACGTAAACGGTCCAATATTATAACCGGACCGGTTGATGGGCCGGTTTCGTGGTCGGTCCGATTTTAATAACATCGACTTTCACCAATTTTTTTTTCTTCCTTCTCTTTCTCTCTTTTCAATCTTTTATCTAGTCTCATCAAATTTTTGGTATTCCGAGAGCACACTAACTTTGCTCCTTAAACAGCCAAGACATTCTTATTAAATTCGACGTTAAGGGATTCATGTAATATCGTAGTTAGCAAAAATGTATTAATAAAATGGCAATGGATCTTTTTCTCCTTTATTTATTAATTAACATTTAAGATTTTTCACGTGATCTAAAAATACTCATTTTCTGTCTCAAAAAAAAATAAAAATATTCATTTCCAAAAATCACTATAATAATTTTTTTTTGTTTTGAGTAAACTGTCCGCCTATTGAATGAGATTAATTCCTTCATAACTTGGAGTGTAATAATTTTTATCACTAGCTTCGAAGTATTTTTTTTTATAGGAATTGAACTTATGACTTCAATATTAATGATGAGTGATTTGGATAATTTATACGAGGATGGGGATTTAAAAGAAAAATCTCAGTGTTCTTATTGTATATATACAAAAAAAAAGTTTATCTATCATTTAACATGAACATACAAAATTTCCTACACTCACAATATTTTGTGAGACCCGCAGCAAAAAAAAAATCCGGCACGCAAAACGAATCTCTATAACATAACACAATCACTTTTTCTACAACATAACTCTTATAAAACCTTACAAAAAAAAATCCATTTCCGGTACAACGACATCCAAACACAGAGAATACTAAACAATATGTTAATATTTAATTAGCTTTACATATTTAAATAAAGGTGGGAGATAAAACTAGTTTTTATGTATAGAAAAGTATGTGAGATTCTTGTGTTCAATTCTGGAAAAACCGTATTGCTATACCATATGTTATGCATTCAGAGATATCGTAGAATCAGGTATATACTTGGTTTATAGCCGATGTCTCAATCACTGCGTACAAACAATTGGCTTATAGCCAAGATGTGGGTGTGTGCACAGTGTTGGCAGCAATAGTAAATAGGCCAGAAGTGTGTACCTGGGGTCTTTAACTTCTTATTTATAAGGGTTACCACTCGGGTTTGTGTAAATCTCCCAATTATAGTAGGATTCAACTTCCTTTATGTTGAGATATAGATTCTATCCTTAGCAACCTTACAGTTTTATATTGTTAAGATAATTAGGTAATTATCTTTTAAGGAGTCTTTGTGTAGATGGTTAGGATATGAAAACATTCCGTAACATATGTTTTCTCTTTCCTTCTCTTCTTTTCACATAAGAAAAATCTCTTTTGTACATTGGAGGTACCCAATTGGGTACATTTTTTTATCAAAAAGAAATATTTTTCTTCCCATTTATTCTGTTTTTTTAAGTCTTTCCCATCAAATCCCAAATTCTTATTTTGTTGGGACAAATATATGTTGCATCGGATGTATCAAAAGAGTGTTCACATATAAGCCTCACATACTTTCCACACAAGCCTCACACTTTTATATGTGTGTAAGTGTTCCCAAATGGGTTTCACATACTTCTCACACGAGTTCCGCACACTTTTACACGTACGTAAATATTCTGACATGAGTCCGACACACTTTTCACATAAACTGCACACACTTTAATATGTACATAAATGTTCTTAAATGATCTCCGTACACTTTTGCATGAGTGCCACACACTTTTTTATGAGTATAACTGCGGAGGGACATTTTGGGCATCCGACATAAAATCCCATTTAGACTTTTACTCTTTTTATAAGTACCCCTCATAGAGAATTTGTTAACCATGTTTTTGTCCAACTGTGTCACAACCCAAAATTAGTCACGTACTACCCACTAACTGTGCTTATCGTTTTAACGCATCTTTCAGGCTTCAATGGTGCCAAACAATCAAGCTCACAACAGTACGGACACCGAAAAGGCGGCGAACGGAGGAGCTGCCGGCGGAGACAGATGTCCGGTGGAGGAGGTAGCTCTGGTGGTGCCGGAGACTGATGACCCATCACTACCGGTGATGACTTTCAGGGCATGGTTTCTGGGGATAACATCTTGCATCGTACTCATCTTTCTCAACACCTTCTTCACATTCAGGACTCAGCCTCTCACAATCTCAGCCATTCTCATGCAAATCGGTGTTCTTCCCATAGGAAGGTTTATGGCTGCAACTCTTCCAAAAAAGGAGTACGGTGTTCTTGGATGGCGCTTCACCTTGAATCCAGGGCCTTTTAATATGAAGGAGCATGTAATCATTACCATCTTTGCAAACTGTGGTGTTTCCTTTGGAGGGGGTGATGCTTACTCCATTGGTGCCATTACTGTTATGAAAGCTTATTATAAACAGAGCTTGAGCTTCCTCTGTGGCCTCTTCATCGTCTTAACTACACAGGTTTGCTTACTGTGCTCTAAAGTTTGCATCTTTGGATTTTGGGTCGTCTTCTGCATTTTATTCACTTTTTTTTTTCAGTTATTATATTGAAAATTTATTTATTTTTATTATTTGTAATTACTAGAAAATAAATGCAGTAAAGTTTTTTTTTTGGTACATGAAGTAAAGGTTTTAGTTAGTTATTAATTTGTGTTTGGATAGAGATTTTTTCGGGGACGCAATTCCTAGGAATTTTGTGTGTGTGTGTGTGTGTCTGTGTGTTTTTTTTTTTCTTATTAAAAGGAAATCTGTCTTTGAGATCTGTGAAGGTTGAAGGTTCTCTCCAGCTGTACTTTATTTTCAATATTAAAAATCTGTTTCGTCTGTATTTGTTTTTTTTTTTTTTGATATATACGTCTGTATTTGTTTTGATTGTAGTTAAGTCTATCTTTAATTTACTGAATTTGCAATAAAAACATTTTCCTTTTTTAACATGAGAGAACTACTTTCATCTAACATGAGACTAATATTCCCAATTTTTGGAGCAAATACTATATGATCAAACCTTAAGGTGTTTTTGCACCGGCCCGATTTTTTGTTTATCTTTTGTGTTTTTTATTTAATTCCACGAGTATGGGCGGTGAGAGGATTAAACTCGTAACCTTGTGGTCACCGAAGCTTTTGGTACAATGTTAAGAACCATTTCAACCCAGAATCCTAAGGTGTTGGGTGAAGATATTTTTAATGATTTATATTATTCCGTGACCATTGTTCTGAATTGAGTTACAGATGTTGGGTTATGGATGGGCTGGGATTCTGAGGAGGTATCTGGTTGATCCCGTTGAAATGTGGTGGCCGTCAAACCTTGCTCAAGTGTCTCTCTTTAGGTTCATTCTTGCCTCTTTCTTCATATATTATGTTTTATTATTTTGAAACTGAATCATTAAAACTCCTTTGGTAGTTGCTAATATTTTTATACAGTATACATTTACTCTGTGGCCCCCGGTTTCAATTTAATTGTTTTAAAATCATTTCCTTTTACTGTGCAATTTTTGTACAGTTTTTCCTCCATTAACTGCGGTCCTCGGTTTTGCAAATTAGTGAATTCATATAAACATAAAACCCTATAAACAATGGGTTTTATAAAAGTTGTGGCATAGGAAAAGTGATTCTGTTATATTATAGAGATTCGTTTTTCGTGCCATAGTTTTTTTTTTTTGTTTTTTGCTTCAAAAAATGTGGGTCCCACAAAATGTTGCTTGTGTAGGAAGTTTTTTGTGGTCATGTTAAATGATGAATCCAAACACCGTAAACAATAGAAACTTTCCAATGAACTATTGTGCATATAGATATATTGTCTGACTAAAGTTCACTTCAACTGAATGAAGGCACAACAGATGCAGAACTTTACTTCTATAATTATTTTATAAAAATAATAGTGTTATTGCAAAAGAACTAATATGGAGTTAAATCCATAAAGATAAAGAGAATCAAGTTTGTCATTGAATATGAATTCCTAGCTTGTAATTGGTAACACGAAAAGACATTTTGTTTAACCTCAGTGCGCACAACCAGTATACCCAATTCACAGTTGTAAGAATGGTGCAAGCATGCCGCTTCACTTTTTTATGCAGTGGACTGAGCGCATCTTCATTGCTGAAAGGTTCATGTCATGGTTGTCTTGTCCGATTAGTGTAATATTCTCTTGACAAGAGAGCATAACATTGAATGGGAAAAGGTCAAATAGAAGATATGTTAATATTATGCTATCAATGTTTCATTGGCTACTATAGAATTGGCATATAGGCAATGATTTAGTATCTTCTCCAAAAGAACTCACGCAACAGCAAACACCATTTTTTTTTTTATTTTGTGGAAAATTGAAGGGCCGGCTTGGCTCAGTGGTAAGCATGTTTATCGTGATGTCCAAGGTCCCGGCTTCGACTCGGCCTCTCCGCAAAAGCGGGAGTAAGGCTTGAGTCGTATGTCCTTCCCCAAACATTCACGAGTGGGTATTGAACTAGGTCGGCCCTTTTTATTTTGTGGAAAATTGTTCTATTTGCTTGTTTATTATGTCCTCTTATGTTATTTTGATTACATCAGTTACCTTATGCTACAGGGCACTCCATGAAAAGGACCACAAAACAAAAGGTCTTACAAGGATGCAGTTTTTCCTCATTGCCATGGGTCTAAGCTTCTTGTATTATGCACTCCCTGGCTATCTATTCCCCATCTTAACATTCTTCTCTTGGGTCTGCTGGGCATGGCCAAATAATATCACAGCACACCAAGTTGGATCAGGTTATCATGGACTTGGGATTGGTGCCTTTACATTTGATTGGGCTGGGATTTCAGCTTATCATGGCAGCCCCCTTGTTACACCATGGTCTTCCATTGTTAATGTTGGGATTGGATTTATCATGTTCATCTACATACTTGTACCTGTATGTTACTGGAAGTTTAACACTTTTGATGCTAGGAAGTTTCCTATATTTTCCAATCAGCTGTTCACGACCAGTGGACACAAGTATGACACTACCAAGATCTTAACCCCAGAATATGATCTTAACATTGATGCATACAACAAATACGGCAAGTTATACCTTAGTCCTCTGTTTGCATTATCTATTGGATCAGGCTTTGCTAGATTTACGGCAACGCTCACTCATGTCGCGCTCTTTCATGGCAGGTAGGATGCTAGCAAAGCCTTTATCATAATCTATATTAATGAATCACTTGAATATATGATCAGATTGATAGTAAGCAGTTTCTGCATTGAATTCTGAATGATAGTTGTATATCTGAATGCATGATATGTTATATTTCTATGTGTTAGATATGGAAATAGATCAGAAGATTTTGATACTACAGTGCTAATATTTTTCTTCTTTATTATGTCCCTTCAAAGTTGAAAAATAATTTTCTCATCAAGTGCTTTAAGTTAAATCACTGAAATACAGAGAGATTCATGTAAATTAAGTGCTCCGTGATGGGACATTTTTGGTTGACTCTGAAATTGTTTCCTTTTCGCAGAGACATTTTGAGACAGAGCAGATCAGCAATGAATAATGCGAAATTGGATGTACACGGTAGACTCATGAAAGCTTATAAACAAGTACCAGAATGGTGGTTCCTCATTTTATTATTTGGGAGCATGGGGCTATCCCTGGTAATGGCTTTTGTGTGGAAAACGGATGTGCAACTGCCATGGTGGGGAATGATCTTTGCTTTTGGCTTAGCTTTTGTTGTAACCCTTCCAATTGGTGTCATTCAAGCCACTACCAACCAGGTACTCACTCCAATATCCCTACTGTCTATAGTGTATCATTGTCCTCGATCATAACATGCTATTTTGATGCAAAGTGGGAAGCAATAGTAGTTTCAAATTTCAACATGAATTTTTCCTGTGGTTTTTACCTTGCAGCAACCTGGATACGACATTATAGCACAGTTCATGATTGGGTATGTCCTTCCTGGAAAACCAATTGCAAACTTGCTCTTTAAAATATATGGGAGAATCAGCACCATCCATGCTCTCTCTTTCTTGTCAGATCTCAAACTCGGTCACTACATGAAAATTCCTCCACGATGCATGTATACCGCTCAGGTCTTTGCACCTTAACTTGAAAGTCTCATAATTTAAGTCCTTTTTCTCATTACTTATTTCTATTTTTTGGTTTTAATTTCTAAATAGCTGGTGGGAACTCTAGTTGCTGGTGTAGTGAACCTTGCAGTGGCTTGGTGGATGTTGGATGGCATTAAGGACATTTGTATGGATGACAAAGCTCACCATGACAGTCCTTGGACTTGTCCCAAATACAGAGTTACATTTGATGCATCTGTTATATGGGGTCTGATTGGACCAAAGCGCCTATTTGGACCAGGTGGGTTGTACAGGAACATGGTATGGTTATTCCTCATTGGAGCTGTGTTGCCAGTTCCTGTCTGGGTATTGAGCAAGATCTTCCCAGACAAGAAATGGATTCCATTGATAAACATACCAGTTATATCTTATGGTTTTGCTGGAATGCCACCTGCAACTCCTACCAATATTGCAAGCTGGCTATTCACTGGAATGATCTTCAATTACTTTGTGTTCCGTTTCCACAAACGTTGGTGGCAGAAATACAATTATGTTCTGTCAGCAGCACTGGATGCAGGCACAGCTTTTATGGGTGTTCTAATTTTCTTTGCACTGCAAAATACAGGCCATAATCTCAAATGGTGGGGAACTGAATTGGACCATTGCCCGTTGGCTACTTGTCCAACTGCACCAGGAATTGTAGTTGATGGTTGTCCAGTTTTCTAATAGAGAATCATGATAGGTTTATCTTTTCTTTTTCTTTTTCTTTTTCTTTTTGCTTTTTGAAGGGGGGAAGGGTGTTTGGGAACTTAGTTAGGCTTCGAGTGAGAATAGGGTGAAGGGAATAACAAATTCTGTACATGGTTGCTTGTTGCCTACGTCATATGCCTGATAACAGTTCATTGGTAATGGAACAAAGGATGACTACTACTCATGCTTAGTAGTGGCTCGGAATCTAATTCTAAAAGGAATAGACAGAATGCATGTAATCTCATGTAATGGACGTCTAACATTGGCGTCTCGGTGTATCTCAATTGGTTAAGAGCAGGGAATATTTAACAAAAGTCACCACTTGGCAACTTTCTTCCCTTCTCATCTCTACTTTTGAGGTGGCAACATAAGCAGAAACGCTATAACGTTAGTTTTTTTCTTTGGGTTGAATAATACATTATCCTATCCTTGGAGTTCATCTATGCTACTGTTTTATAAGCCATAAAGAAGTACGAGAATAGCTACAAAAAAAAGCTTTTATTTGCCAGAAGGGGCAATCACACTGTCATATATCAAATAAATCCCAACTTCAATTATATGGTACATATAGTCCACAACTTCAATAGGTTATACTTAGTCCACGACTTGCTTTAACTCATGTTTCATGCATGACTTTATGTTAAAATCATTGTGCTTGAAGCCTATGATTTTACTTTTTTTTTTTTTTTTTTTACTAAGTTATGCGTTACACTCAAATTCCTAAACTTATACCATTTTAAGAAATAAATATGAAGATATACCAAGTTAAGAATTTTGAATCGCAACTACATCACATATGTGAAAAACCTGATTTTTTTTTTTGTCATCATAACGAAAATCCTCAGCATTTCATCAAATGCAAAACTTAAAGAACTAATTTAATCATACTCAAGATTTGGTACCACAAATATTTCACTTTGCAGGTCCTTCTGATGAACAAGGAGTAATAGAATTTAAATAAACAGCCATTGAAGAAAAATAAAGATGATGCTAGAGTTTCCAAACCTTGTTTTCCAATTATCCAATGATCCCTCCGGAGCTACTACTATTTTTCCATCATAACTCCAAGTAATCATTGTTGGAATTCCTAGTCACTAATATACGCTAAACCCTAACATATTCCTAATGTAGCACTGTAATTTAAACGTATACATAGTAGGTATTAAAAACTTACTTTTGTGAGCAGAGCTTTGCTACTCAAATTTTAAGCAGCAAAAGAAAACGGCAATAAGGGAAAGGACAATAAGAGCATGTGGTAATAATCTTTTCATTTTAAGTCGCAAAAAGAGCAAATAGCATGTGATGTTGGTGTACACGTGCATATGAGTTTATGTTTTCTCTTTCTTTCTCTCTCTTTGTGCAAAATGCACAACCTACGAAGTAATGGAAGAAGGAAACAGATTCACCAATAACTTAAACAAACAAAGTGAACCCATAAAAGGGAAGAGAAGTCCTCTCTTCCACACTGTCCAAGCTGTTTCTTGTGTTCTTCTGTTCAGACACTTAAAAGAGAGAGAGAGAGAATCTTTCTCTGCATTCTTACCTTTCATCAATCATTTTGCTGTTAATGATAAGGTGATTTTCAAAGTGTTGTCCGTTTTCTTTCTCTTCACCATTTTCAAAGCTGAAGTTGCATCTTCCTCATGTCCCTTGGATCTCAGTTATGTTGAGACCTTTCCATGGGACATTTCAACCTGCAGAGATCCAATTGATACACAACACTGTTGCCAAACTCTGCTCACCCTCTTTGGCATAGGGCTTGCCCAACACCTCAAAGAAACTTCCTGATGAAAACACTTCCTCCACTTGCTTATCTGATTTCAAAGTCAAGCTTTCAGCTATGTCAATTCAGCCATCTTTGGTCCCTTCTTGCTTCCATAACCCAACCCAGTTTGTTACTAACTCTTCTAGTTGTGCAGGTGTAACAACTACCAAAGATTGGAAGGAAAAAGTAGGTGACTCTTTAACAACACGTTGATTTCATAAACAGACTATGCTTCGTGTCTCAACTCAACTACATGAACTCCACTAACGTCGCCTCTCTCGAGCAGAGAACACGAGCAAAACACGAGCTTCGCTCCCTTGTGCAGACGTGGCGTTCCAACTGTTGTCTGATTTGGAGGCAATGTTGCCCTGTGGGCCCTACTCGTCTGATTTGGCAGTTTGCCTTGGGACGGAGATCGGAAGGAAATCGTGTCACACTCTTCTTAGCACGTGTTACTCACACGCTAGAACGGGCTTAGATATAAGATGTTGGAATCGGTGACTATTTATTTCGGATGGAAAACTTTTGTACAAAACTGCTGTGAACTTGTAGGAACAGTGAACAAAGTGTCCCTGTTTAATAATTTTTTTAAAATTGAATAATCTCCGTGATGTGTTACGTTTTTGATCGCTATAACTTTTTTTTTACTTTGGTGTTATCCACTAGAAACGTGACACGTCAGAAAAAAAAAGTTGAAAAGAGGTAAAAAAGTTGGTGAACAGTTACACTTTGGTCACTATCCCGAACTTTTAATGTTAATAGTGATTGAAGAGAAAAAAAATTCAAAAATAAATGAAAAAGTGATATTTATAAAAAAAAGATCATAAACTAATTTTTTTGAGTTTTCATAATATTTATAGTTATTCATTTCTTTAAAACATATTTATAAATTTTATTTTGGGAATAAAATTTTTTGCAAGGTGAAAATAAATTTATTTCCTACACTCATTTAAAAATAGGTGGAGTCATGTAATATTTAAGAGCTTGTTGGACAAGATAAGATAAGAGTAGGATATGATATGAGGCTGATAAGCCGATATCATGTCCTGTGTTCGATGAACACCTGATTAGCAATTTGACAAGATTATATAGAAGGAAAAAGGAGAAAGAAAAAATAAAATATAATGCAATAAATATAAATATATTGGGTAGCGTGAGGATATATTGGGTATTCAATATTAGTATACTATCCAATTGAATTCTAACTCAGCTCCCCCCATAGGATTAAAAATCATGTATTGGATAGGATAAGCTAATCATATCCTATTGACCCACCAAACAAGAGATAAAAATAGAATATGATAAGTTATTCTATACTATCTTCTTTTTTCAGTTGTTCCAAACATGCCCTTAGGTTTAGGATTAAGTTAAACAGCAGCCTAATGATATATTTTAAATCAGGTTCATATGAATAAAAAAGAAGAAGCTCGATTACCAAAAAAAAAAAAAAAAAAGACGGAGCTCATATGTACAATTTTTTATTAAAATTTTTTTTTGGTTAGTAAAAAGCTTAAGAGATCTTCACCAAAAAAACAAGCTTAAGAGATTTCTTTGTTTGGTAAACGAAGCTTAACAAAAATGATGTTGTGTGTGTCATTTTAAAGGATGTAAGGTTATGTCATTTTAAGAAAGAGAAAGAGATAGATAAAGGAGGAGAGAGTTGACATAAAAATAAAGGTGTGGGTCCCATATCTTTGTGAGAGTAAAAAAATATATATTCATTTAAAATGATAAATATTTTTCCAGAGAAATTATTTAACATTCAACCGATATCGATGTATTCATAAATGAATTATAAATACATACTTAGTCTACCAATAAATATCATTAAATATTTTAACTTAACTGCACTGGATATGTTAAAAATAAGAGATAACACATTAAACATTTTTTTTTTAATCTTCAAATAATATAATCAATGGATAGAATATTTAAATTTCTGTTATTATTTGATATAAGTTATAAAATATTGTTCATTTATCCAAAAAAATAATAATATTGTTCATAGCACAAAAAGATAAAAAAAAAAAAATCAAATGTCCAACCCTTTTGTTATCTTTATTTTAATATGTACAAAACAATGCCCCACACAATGTTATGCTAAACAATATTATAAAATATTTAATACAATACACCACTCATCAATAAGTTAACAAAAACAAAAACATTATTTTATAAATTAATCATAATATTGTTTACAGTTAATTTAAGCACTTAGATTCTGGAATTTGTAGGCAAGAGACTAATTTAAGAAAAAAATTATAAAATAATATAATATAATTTTTTTTATCAAAGTAATATTATTTGATTTTTGTATTATGTGAGCAGTAAAAATGTATTATCTGTCAGTCACATGTATGTGACATGTTTGTGCGATTTATACGGAAAAAAAATCAAAAATATATTATTTTAATAATTAGAAAAAAAAAACTAGATTATATTGGTGATTCACCATAGGTGAGAATGAAATTCTAGTCAAAGCCTCCTTCGAACCCTCTCTCTTGTCAGTCAAAGCCTACCCCGTACAGCGACACAATAATATTTACTTCACCAAGTGCTCATCAATCTCCGATTATAATAAGAATATAATAATTAACGTTGGAATTTATATATATATATATATAGTGTTTTAAAACTCGGACCGGTCATCGAACCGGTCGAGGTACTGGATTACTGGGTCATTGGTTCGATCGGGTTGAACCAGATTTACTGTTCACATATTAAAAATATAAAAATATTACTTGTATTAATAAAAATTATCATAAGAAAACTATCAATGAGTTTCAAAAAATAATTTGATTTTCAATTATAGCAAATATTATATACTTCTAAACTTCTAGCTCTAGATCATATCATAATATTGGATTAAAATTGTAATATAAGTTTTTTTTTGTTAAGCAAACTGCAATATAAGTTAAATGCACATTTTGTGCTTGAAATGATATGGATAAATTAAATCATGATAACAAATAGTATGCATGAAATATACACTAAGAAAAAAGTGTTCACCGTTAAGATGAGATGATGAGACCATCAGTGTTTATCACCACTTAATTTCATGAGATTATTATAAGATGCAATTAAATTACATAAACGAACTGCACTAGTCTAAAATACCTTATTATTTTCACCTTACTTTTAATCATATTCATCATAAAATATGAATATGATTTAATTCAAGAGTTCTTATCAACAACAAAAAAATTTCCAAAAAAAAAAGGAATAACCGATCTAACCCGGGTCAACCGGGTCACCGGGTTTCGGCCGGGTCAACCGATCCAATCCGGGTTGACTGCAGAAGCGGTTCAACTACCCACTCGGACCGGGAAACCCACCGGGTCACCGAGTCCCGGGTCGACCCGGTCGGTCCGAGCCGGGTTTTAAAACATATATATATATATATATATATATATATATATATATATATATATATATATTTATATAAATATATAAATTGTGTAGACAATCTATTGGTTATGAATAAGAAGTTTGGTAGTGAAAGGGTGTGTCTTTTCATCGATGAACGGATGTGTCTTTTCATCGACGAACGGATGTGTCGTTTCATCCGAACGGATGTGTCGTTTCATCCGAACAGACATGTAGTTTCATCCTTGAATGGGTGGCTTTTCGTGTTGAACGAATGTGTCTTTTCGTGTCCAACGGATGTGTTGTTTCGTCGACGGAAATGTGCCTTTTCAAACGTGACCGGTCAGTGACTGACACCTTCAGAAAAGAGAACCACAATTTTTCTGCACTTAAACTCTGCCGGAATTTTTCTCCTTCCGGTTTGCATATTCCTGTTCATACTCCGGTGTGATTTCCTCTGGCATATTGTTGTGTTCGTTTGGGCTGTTGACTGGTAGTGCTGCCACTCTTCAGATGAAATTCGTTCTATCCTGGGAGACAAATGTCCATCAACCTTGGGCATCAGTGAGGGGGCAAATTGTCTTAAGGAGACACGTTCTGTGGGCTCGGATTTAATTCCTAACTCTGCATACTTTTCATCATTCTGTCTCAATTATCTGATTTCAAGTAAGTCTGTTATTTTATTTTAATATTTATAATTGCACAGTGATAATTCTGATCATCTACCTCCTCTGGTTCTATTCATGGGTTCAAGTCTTTTAGTGATATAATATCACCCACTGTTTTCAATAACAATTAAAATGTACGTTGGCAAGCTCTATAGGATGAAAGATGGGAAATAATATAGGCGGGAGAGATATTGTAACAATTAAGTTGTTACTATCATGTTATTATGAATTAATGTCACCATTAGATCGATTATGTTGATCCAATGATTATAATTTTTTTTTGCATCTTTGTATGGTCATGATTTTCCAAATTTAATACTTTTTTCCCTTATATTTATTTTCAACTTTGTATGGTTATGATTTTCCATATTTAATGCTTTCATTTTAAATATGAGGAATTATAACCATATAAAGATGGAAATAAATATAATCATTGGATCCACATAATCGATCTAATGATGAGATTGATTGGTAATAATATGATAGTAACACAACTTGATTGTTACAAATATCTTTCCCCTAATATATATATACATGCATAGAAAAAAATAATGTGTATACAAAAAAGAAAAGAAAAGAAAATGTGAGATGGGTTTTAATCTTGCTCTAATGACTAAAAAAAGAGTAGAATCTTCTTTCTCTCTCTTTAGCCACCCTCCGGTGAAAGTATCTGAGCAAGGCTATGCATATAAACAAGTAAAAAAAAAAATCAAATAAGAGTGTTATCATTAATTTGACTATAATCCGAATAAAATTAAACTACTACATCCAGACCGATTAAAGTGCTTGTTCAATTTGAATAACAGTGCTAATTACTGGTAATCCTCAATTCCAAAATGAGAGGATAAAAATGTCATTATATTGGTTACAAAACAAGTCAGCAGCAGTCCACCAGTCAAACAGGATAAGAAAGCTCAAATATAGAAAGTACATTTACAGAGATCCTCGTACATATTTAATAATTTCAAATGAGTATCTTAAACACGGAGATTTTTAAGAGAGAGTATTTTTACTATCAAAATTTTCTACTACTAATTTACTACCTATTTAATTATCATTGGATGAAAGAGAGAGAATGTTAAAAAAAATTTGAAAAAAAAGAAAATATTGATCCAATAGTGATGAGATAGGTAGTGAGTTGGTAGTAGAAGATTTTGATAGTAAGAATATCCCTCCTCCATTTTTAATACGTTATTCCACTAAAAATTTAATACCTTGACCATTTTTTTTCTTCTTTCTCTTTCTCGCTTTTCAATTTTTTATCTCTTTTTCTTATATCAGTAACATCAAATTTTTGTTGTTCCTAGAGCACAATAACTTTGCTCCTTAATCGGCCAAGACATTCTTATTAAATTCGACGTTAAGGGATTCATGTAATATCGTAGTTAGCAAAAATATATTAATAAAATGGCAATGGATCTTTTTCTCCTTTATTTGTTAATTAACATTTAAGATTTTTTCACGTGATCTAAAAATACTCATTTTCTGTCACAAAAAAAAAAAAATTCTTCTCCAAAAATTACTATAATTTTTTTTGTAGTAAACTGTCCCGCCTATTGAATGAGATTAATTCCTTCGTAACTTGTAGTGTAATAATTTTTATCACTAGCTTCAATTATTTTTTTTTTATAGGAATTGAACTTATGACTTCAATATTAATGATGAGTGACTTGGATAATTTATACGAGGATAGGGATTCAAAAGAAAAATCTCAGTGTTCTTATTGTATATATACAAAAAAATCCATTTCCGGTACAACGACATCCAAACACAGAGAATACTAAACAATATGTTAATATTCAATTAGCTTAACATATTTAAATAAAGGTGGGAGATAAATTTATCTTTTATGTATAGAAAAGTATGTGAGATTCATGTGTTCAGTTCTGGAAAAATCATATTGTTATACTGTATGTTATGCGCTCAGAGATATCGTATACTCAGATATATACTTGGCTTATAGCCGATATCTCAATCACTGCACACAAGCAATTGGCTTATAGGCAAGACGTGAGTGTGTGCACAGTATTGGCAGCAATAGTAAATTAGTCAAAAGTGTGTACCTGAGATCTTTAACCTCTTATTTATAAGGGTTACCTCCTCGGCTTGTGTAAATCTCCCAGTTGTAGTAGGATTCAACTTCCTTTCTGTTGAGATAGGGACTCTATCCTTAGCAGTCTTACAGTTTTATATTGTTAAGATAATTGAGTAATTATCTTTCAAGGGATCTTTGTGTAGGTGGTTAGGATATAAAAATATTCCATAAGATCATATTTTCTCATTCCTTCTCTTCTTTTCACATAAGAAAAATTTCTTTTGTACATTAGATGTGTCCAATTGGGTACATTTTTTTTTCTCAGAAAGAAAAAGTTTCCTTCCCATTTATTCTATGTTTTTTTTAAGTATTTCCTATCAAATCCAAAAATTTTATTTTTTTGGAACAAATATATGGTTCATTGGATGTATCAAAAGAGTGTTCCTATATAAGCCTCAAATACTTTCCACACAAGCCTCACACTTTTATGTGTGTATAAGTGTTACAATATGAGTCTCACATACTTCTCACACGAGCTCCGCACACTTTTGTAAGTATGTAAATATTCTGACATGAGTCCGACACACTTTTCACCTAAACTCCACACACTTTTATGTATACATAAATGTTCTTAAATAATCTCGGTACACTTTTACACAAGTCTCACACATTTTTATGAGTATAACTGCGGAGGGACATTTTGGGCATTCGACATAAAATCCCATTTAGACTTTTACTCTTTTTATAAGTACCCCTCATAGAGAATTTGTTCACAATGTTTTTGTCCAACTGTGTCACAACCCAAAATTAATCACGTACTACCCACTAACTCTGCTTATCGTTTTAACGCATCTTTCAGGCTTCAATGGTGCCCAATAATAACGCTCACAACAGTACGGACACCGAAAAGGCGGCGAGCGGAGGAGCTGCCGGCAGAGACAGATGTCCGGTGGAGGAGGTAGCTCCTCTATTAATTCCTGTTTAAGAATATAGAAAATACTAATTCATTCTTAAATAGGGAACCCCGAAATGTTAAGAAAAGTACAAATAAGAATATAATAATTAAAATGTAAGTTGTAGGATGAAAGATGAGAAATAATATGGAGATGTTGTAATAATTAAGTTGTGTTACTATTATGTTATTATCAATCAATCTCATTGTTAGATTGATTATGTTGATCTATGGTCATGATTTTCCAAATTTAATAATTTTTTCCCTTATATTTATTTTCATATTTGTATGGTTATTATTTCTCATGTTTAATGCTTTTATTTTAAATATGTGGAATCATAACCATATAAAAATGAAAATAAATATAATCGTTGGATCCACATAATCGATCTAACGATGAGATTGATTGGTAGTAATATGATAGTAATACAACTTAATTGTTAAAGATATCTTCCCCTAATATATATATACATGCATAGAAAAAAAATAATGTGTATAAAAAAAAAAGAAAAAAAATGTGAAATGGGTTTTAATCTTGCTCTAATGACTAAAAAAAGAGTAGAATCTTCTTTCTCTCTCTTTAACCTCCCTTCGGTGAAAGTATCCGAGCAAGGCTATGCATATAAACAAGTAAAATAAAGATCAAATAAGAGTATTATCAATAATTTGACTATAATCCGAATAAAATTAAACTACTACATCCAGACCGATTAAAGTGCTTGTTCAATTTGAATAACAGTGCTAATTACTGGTAATTCCAAAATAAGAGGATAAAAATGTCATTATATTGGTTACTAAACAAGTCAGCAGCAGTCCACCAGTCAAATAGGATAAGAAAGCTCAAATATAGAAAGTACATTTACAGAGATTCTCGTACATATTTAATAATTTTAAATGAGTATCTTAAACACGAAATTTTTTTAATATGATTCTTCTACTAAAAATTTAATAGCTTGACCAATCTTATTAGAACTGGACTGGTCATTGACCCGGTTGAGATACCGGGTCATTGGGTCAATGGTTTAATTGGTGGTTTATTGGGTCAATGATTTAACCGGTGGGTCACTGATTGAACCGCATGAATCAGATATATATATATATATATAAATTTATATTTTATATTTAATTATATAATAAATATATTAAATGATGTCTTCTACATAATAACCTAATGTAGTTTAGTAGTATATGTAGTTCGAATCCTACTTGTTGCAAAAAAAGGAATTTGTAACTAATTTTGAAAAACTGGTTTGAAGAGAAAATCGGTACCGGTTTATCGGTTGAACCGCGGTTTATGACCGGGTCACTGGATTGTTGGAATTTATATATATATATATATATATATATATATATATATATATATATATATATATATATATTGTGTAGACAATCTATTAGTTATGAATAAGAAGTTTGGTAGTGAAAGAGTGTGTCATTTCATCGACGAACGGATGTGTCGTTTCATCCGAATAGACATGTTGTTTCATCAGAACAAACATGTTGTTTTATCCTAACGGACATGTTGTTTCATCCTTGAATGGGTGCCTTTTCGTGTTGAACGAATGTGTCTTTTCGTGTCCAACAAATGTGTTGTTTCGTCGACAGAAAGGTGCCTTTTCAAACGTGACCGGTCAGTGTCTATAAATAGACACTGACACCTTCAGAAAATGGTACCACAATTTTTCTGCACTTAAACTCTGCCGAAATTTTTCTCCTTCCGGTTTGCATATTCCTGTTCATACTCCGGTGTGATCTCCTCTGGCATATTGTTGTGTTCGTTTGGGTTGTTGACTGGTAGTGCCGCCAGTCTTCAGATGAAATCCGTTCTATCCTGGGAGACAAATGTCCATCAATACTATATCTTATGGTATGCGTTTAGAGATATCGTATGATTAGGTATATACTTGGTTTATAGCCGATGTCTCCATCACTGCGCACAAGCAATTGGCTTATAGCCAAGACGTGGGTGTGTGCACAATGTTGGCAGCAATAGTAAATAGGCCAGAAGTGCGTACCTACTCTTATTTACAAGAGTTATCTCTTGGGCTTGTATGAATCTCCCGGTTGTAGTAGGATTCAACTTACTTTCTGTTGAGATAAAGACTCTATCCTTAACAGCCTTATAGTTTTATATTGTTAGGATAACCAGGTAATTACCCTTACTTTAAGGGATCGAGGTGATTAGGATACAAAAATATTCCATAAAATCATATTTTCTCTTTCCTTCTTTTCTTTTCACATAAGAAAAGTTCTTTTGTACATGTACCCAATTTGGTACATTTTTTTCTCAGAAAGAAAAAGTTTCCTTCCCATTTATTCTATGTGTTTTTTAAGTATTTTCCATCAAATCCCAAATTCTTATTTTTTTGGGACAAAAGAGTGTTCACATGTAAGCCTCACCTACTTTCCACACAAGTGTTATACTTTTATGTGTGTATAAGTGTTCCCATATGAGTCTCACATACTTCTCACACGAGCTCCGCACACTCTTATACATATTCCACACGAGTCCCACACACTTTTCACCTAAATTCCACACACTTTTATACGTACATAAATGTTCTTAAATGATCTCCGTACCTTTTAAGTACCCCTCATAGAGAATTTGTTCACCATGTTTTTGTCCAACTGTGTCACAACCCAAAATTAATCACGTACTACCCACTAACTTTGCTTATCGTTTTAACGCATCTTTCAGGCTTCAATGGTGCCCAATAATAACGCTCACAACAGTACGGACACCGAAAAGGCGGCGAACGGAGGAGCTGCTGGCGGAGACAGATGTCCGGTGGAGGAGGTAGCTCTGGTGGTGCCGGAGACTGATGACCCATCACTACCGGTGATGACTTTCAGGGCATGGTTTCTGGGGATAACATCTTGCATCGTACTCATCTTTCTCAACACCTTCTTCACATTCAGGACTCAGCCTCTCACAATCTCAGCCATTCTCATGCAAATCGGTGTTCTTCCCATAGGAAGGTTTATGGCTGCAACTCTTCCAAAAAAGGAGTACGGTGTTCTTGGATGACGCTTCACCTTGAATCCAGGGCCATTTAATATGAAGGAGCATGTAATCATCACCATCTTTGCAAACTGTGGTGTTTCCTTTGGAGGGGGTGATGCTTACTCCATTGGTGCCATTACTGTTATGAAAGCTTATTATAAACAGAGCTTGAGTGTTGCAAGCACAGGCCCAACACGTGACCGGCCCAAACGTATTATTAAGAAGCCCACTTATTTGTTGGATTATTCACATTGAGTAATAGGGCCTTTAGTAGTAATATTGCACTTGTAGTCTTTTACTCTTAATTAGGAGTAGAGATGTAATCAAGATACTATATAGCCCAAGAGGGGTGTAATGGAAAAACTGAGAAAATTGCTGGACAACTCTCTTCTCTTTTCTCTCTCACTCTAAAATCTCTCCTTCTTTCCCTAACAAACTCCTTCACTGATTAAAGGTCCTTACAGTTGGTGCTTTCATTGAGCCTCAACCTTCCCTTTCATGGCGGACAATACCCGTATGCGTGATTTCAACCAACGGTTGGATTCACTTGAGCAACAATTTCGAGCAGCAGATCTGGTCCGGGAACAACAATACTTGACCCTGCAAGAATCCCATTCCAATTTATTGGATTCTCAACAGCAGATGCAAGTATCGCAAGATCAACTTCATCAAGATCTGCAACGCTTGATTGAATTACAGCAACTTCACCCCGATCGTGGCGTTCTGGGAGTTGATCCTGGTGGCGCTGCCGCTGGCCGTGAACCACCCAGATCTCGACAGATCAAACTCGACTTTCCGTGATTTTCGTCCGGCGATCCGACCACATGGATAGTCGCCGCCGAACGGTATTTTTCTTTCTATCAAGTACCGTTCCCAGATCGTGTTAATTTGGCCGCATTCCACTTAAGCGATCCAGCAGATAGTTGGTTCTATGGATCTGAACAGAACGGCTTACTTACGGAGTGGAGGACGTTTTGTATCGCCTTGCAACGCCGTTTTGGTCCATCGGAGTTTGAAGATCCGGCTGGAGCGTTGGTCAAACTCCAACAAACAGGTTCGGTGGTCGACTATCAATCTTCCTTTGAGAAGCTTGTTAGCAAGGTACCGGGTCTTTCCGCCACTCTATTACGTAGCATATTCATCTCTGGTTTGAAACCTCACATTCGTCGCCCTATCCTCACCCAACGTCCACATGATTATCACGAGGCCTATTCTTTGGCTCGAATCTATGAGGACCAAGCTGTTGATTACAAACCCACCCGTCCCTGGACCATCAACCCTAAACCACCCTCTAATACTTCAATTGTCACTACACCCCAACTCCTTCCCCCCAATTCCAAACCCATCCCTGCCATACCTATTAGGCGATTATCACCAGCAGAAATGCAAGCCAAGCGTGAAAAAAATTTATGCTATACGTGTGACGAAAAATATTCCTTCGGTCACAAGTGCAAGGGTGGTGCAGCTTTGTTATATATGGAAGGTACGGATGATAGTCCCGGGGATGACATACCGGAAATACCAGATGACATAGTAACGGAAGAATCCTCTCCAGCAATCAGCTTAAATGCCTTGTTTGGCAATAGAAGTTCAAGCTCTTTCAGACTATCGGGCTTGATCACGGGAAAATTACTTCAAATTTTGGTCGATGGGGGTAGTACCCACAATTTCATCACTGAGCGTATGGCTAAGTATCTCGCCCTTACTATGCAGTTGGTTTCTCCCTTCCAGGTACAAGTTGGCAACGACGACACTTTGCCGTGTGTGGCTTACTGCCCTAATGTCACACTTAACTTGCAATCTCATATGTTTTCCACTGATTTATTTGTTCTGGAACTCAAAGGTGCAGATGTCGTATTAGGCGTCCAATGGCTAGCCACATTGGGACCTATCCTTACCGACTACTTACAGATGACTATGTCTTTTTCTAAAGACGGAATACCTATCACCCTCCACGGGGACCATACAACCTCTCCTAGCCCTCTGTCCCCTTCCCAATTACAAAAGTTGGTTGCTCAAGATTCGGTTTCCTCCTACTTTATGTGTCTCACTAGCAATGTCACGTGCCATCCTACCTCACCTGACTCCTCTAGCCCATTACCTTCCCCTATCCAGGCTGTTATACAACAATACCAAGACGTTTTTCTGGTTCCCACTACCTTACCACCAGACCGAGTAACTAACCACTCTATTAACCTCTTTCCCGACTCTAAACCCATTCAAGTGAGACCATATAGATACCCACATTTTCAGAAAGCAGAGATTGAAAAGATGGTGGGGGAAATGTTGGAATCCGGTATCATTCAACCAAGTCACTCCCCGTATAGTTCCCCAGTTCTTTTGGTCCGCAAAAAAGACGGAACATGGCGCTTTTGTGTGGACTATCGTGCCCTTAATGCCATTACTATTCCAGATAAATTTCCGATCACAACAGTTGATGAATTACTGGACGAATTACACGGAGCAATGATTTTCTCCAAGCTAGACTTACGCTCAGGCTATCACCAGATTCGGATGAACCCGACTGATGTCCACAAGACAGCGTTCCGAACTCATAGTGGGCACTTTGAATTTTTAGTGATGCCTTTTGGACTGTCTAATGCTCCGTCCACATTTCAAGCGACGATGAACCATATCTTTTCACGGTTCTTACGTAGATTTGTTGTCATTTTTTTTGATGACATACTAATTTACAGTCCGACCCTCAAGGACCATGCGGATCACTTGCTACAAGTCTTACAAACATTGAGGCAACATACATTTTATGCTAAAATTACTAAATGTTCTTTTGCGGTGCAGGAGATTCAGTTTTTAGGACATATCATTTCGGCTGAGGGGGTATCTCCAGACCCGTCTAAGATTCAGGCGATTACAGACTGGCCTACACCTAACTCAGTCACGGCACTGAGAGCTTTCCTGGGCTTATCTGGTTATTATCGTCGTTTCATTAAAGGCTATGCGATGGTTGCAGCCCCACTTACAGATCTGTTGTCCAAAGATGCTTTTGTTTGGACTACTACAGCGGATACAGCTTTTGCGTCCCTAAAGCACAAGATCATTACAGCTCCAATCTTGGCCTTACCCAATTTTAAACTTCCCTTCATCCTAGAAGCCGATGCATCAGGAGTGGGAGTGGGAGCCGTTCTCTTACAAGAAGGACATACAGTTGTTTTTTTTAGCCGCAAGTTATCTAAGCTTATGCAAGCTAAGTCCACCTATTTCAGAGAAATGTTTGCCATTACGTCCGCTGTAGCCAAATGGCGCCAGTATCTGCTTGGCACATCGTTTGTTATTAAGACCGATCATCAGAGTTTACATCACTTGATGTCTCAAGTGATTCAAACTCCGGATCAACAACAATTTCTTGCGAAATTGTTGGGATTCAATTTCCCTATCCAGTATAAATCTGGAAAGTCCAACACAGTGGCCGATGCACTCTCACGTCAGCCCGAGGGGAATACTATGTCTTCACCCCCTGCTTTTCTCGCTTTCAGCAGTCCTACATCACATTACAGCTCTATCATCCAGTCTGAATTACAACAAGATTCCTACGCTACCCAAATATTACATGATTTACAGGATAATCCCTCCCAAAGGCCCTTCTGGAGGTTGCATAATGGCTTGCTCTTCCATCGACAGCGGCTGTACATTCCTGCGGCGTCCACCCTGATTCCTCTTCTGCTGCTTGAGTTTCCACTCGTCCAAAGTAGGTGGGCATGCCGGAATCCGTCGCACCCTTCTTCGTCTTGGAGCTAAATTCACCTGGAAAAACATGAAAAAAGACGTTCAACAGTTTGTGCAACAGTGTGAAATTTGTCAGAAGACGAAACCATCTAATCACTCCCCATATGGTCTCTTACAACCCTTACCTATTCCCCAAGATATTTGGTCGGAATTATCCATGGATTTTATTACCCATCTGCCTCTTTCGGCCGGATTTACAACCATTACGGTGGTGGTCGACAGACTGACTAAGGGGGCTCACTTTGTTCCCCTTCTCCCAAAATATTCAGCGGCCAAAGTGGCTCAAGTTTTCTGGGACAATATTGGCAAACTCCATGGACCCCCAAAGTCCATTGTTTCAGACAGGGACCCCATTTTTCTCAGCGAGTTTTGGCAAACTCTGTTCAAACTTCATGGGACCGCGCTGCTGTTCAGCTCAGCCTACCACCCCCAAACAGATGGACAAACGGAGAGAATCAATCGCGTTTTAGAGCAATACCTGAGATGTTTTGTGCATGATCGGCCTTCCGTCTGGCATCGTTATCTGAGCTGGGCAGAGTTTCATTATAACACTGCCCATAATCGTTCAACCGGTTTCTCACCATTTCAGGCCACTTATGGTCGCTCTCCACCATGTCTGTTGGAATACACCATGGGTACTACTTCTTTGGAGGCCGTCGATTCCGATTTGCAGACCCGATCCATGCTCCTGGCCACATTAAAGCAAAACTTAAAGAAGGCTCAATCGATGATGAAAACACAAGCAGACCGAAAAAGGAAAGATGTTACCTTTCAAGTTGGAGATAAGGTGCTTCTCCGTCTGCAACCCTTTCGGCAGCTATCGGTTTACCGTCGGTCTTCTTCCAAACCCAGCTTGCGTTTTTTTGGACCGTTCGACGTTCTGGAGAAAGTTGGGAAGGTGGCGTATCGGTTGCAACTACCGTATGGTTCCCGTATCCATCCAATATTTCATGTCTCTTTGCTGCGTCCTTTCGTCCCCGCCGGAAACTACCACATCCATGAGTGGCCTCTCGATCTGCAAAACACGACGCCGCTCCATACACCAGCCGCTTTGGTTGCTCGCCGACTCGTGTGGAGGCAAGGACGGCAGATTCCGCAGGTCTTGGTTCAGTGGCATGGTCTTCCACCTGAAGATTCCACATGGGAAGACGAATCCTTTGTCTCTTCTGTTTCCCTATCCAAGAACCCTCATTTACTCCTACCAGAGACTTCAGCTGCGCACAACGTCCCAAGAAGCAGTAAAGGGGATCAGACTGAAGAGTCTCACTCATTATGGTCGGATATGGACAACCCACCTGCCACCGTTTTTCCCTCCAATCACAAGCCAGCATCCGAGATTCTTATCTCTTCACCAATTAATGCTGCGCTGCCACCTGCCTCCTTATCTCCACAGCTGGATCCACTACTTCAGCCTCAGCAGGGGCCATTGGGCCGCACATGCCTCGTGGACGAGGCCCATTTCGATGGGAGGGGAATTGTTGCAAGCACAGGCCCAACACGTGACCGGCCCAAACGTATTATTAAGAAGCCCACTTATTTGTTGGATTATTCACATTGAGTAATAGGGCCTTTAGTAGTAATATTGCACTTGTAGTCTTTTACTTTTAATTAGGAGTAGAGATGTAATCAAGATACTATATAGCCCAATTATTAAGAAGCCCACTTCTCTTTTCTCAGTTTTTCCATTACACCCCTCTTGGGCTATATAGTATCTTGATTACATCTCTACTCCTAATTAAGAGTAAAAGAATACAAGTGCAATATTACTACTAAAGGCCCTATTACTCAATGTGAATAATCCAACAAATAAGTGGGCTTCTTAATAATACGTTTGGGCCGGTCACGTGTTGGGCCTGTGCTTGCAACAATTCCCCTCCCATCGAAATGGGCCTCGTCCACGAGGCATGTGCGGCCCAATGGCCCCTGCTGAGGCTGAAGTAGTGGATCCAGCTGTGGAGATAAGGAGGCAGGAGGCAGCGCAACATTAATTGGCGAAGAGATAAGAATCTCGGATGCTGGCTTGTGATTGGAGGGAAAAACGGTGGCAGGTGGGTTGTCCATATCCGACCATAATGAGTGAGACTCTTCAGTCTGATCCCCTTTACTGCTTCTTGGGACGTTGTGCACAGCTGAAGTCTCTGGTAGGAGTAAAGGAGGGTTCTTGGAGAGGGAAACAGAAGAGACAAAGGATTCGTCTTCCCATATGGAATCTTCAGGTGGAAGACCATGCCACTGAACCAAGACTTGCGGAATCTGTCGTCCTTGCCTCCACACGAGTCGGCGAGCAACCAAAGCGGCTGGTGTATGGAGCGGCGTCGTGTGTTGCAGATCGAGAGGCCACTCATGGATGTGGTAGTTTCCGGCGGGGACGAAAGGACGCAGCAAAGAGACATGAAATACTGGATGGATACGGGAACCAGACGGTAGTTGCAACCGATACGCCACCTTCCCAACTTTCTCCAGAACGTCGAACGGTCCAAAAAAACGCAAGCTGAGTTTGGAAGAAGACCGACGGTAAACCGATAGCTGCCGAAAGGGTTGCAGACGGAGAAGCACCTTATCTCCAACTTGAAAGGTAACATCTTTCCTTTTTCGGTCTGCTTGTGTTTTCATCATCGATTGAGCCTTCTTTAAGTTTTGCTTTAATGTGGCCAGGAACATGGATCGGGTCTGCAAATCGGAATCGACGGCCTCCAAAGAAGTAGTACCCATGGTGTATTCCAACAGACATGGTGGAGAGCGACCATAAGTGGCCTGAAATGGTGAGAAACCGGTTGAACGATTATGGGCAGTGTTATAATGAAACTCTGCCCAGCTCAGATAACGATGCCAGACGGAAGGCCGATCATGCACAAAACATCTCAGGTATTGCTCTAAAACGCGATTGATTCTCTCCGTTTGTCCATCTGTTTGGGGGTGGTAGGCTGAGCTGAACAGCAGCGCGGTCCCATGAAGTTTGAACAGAGTTTGCCAAAACTCGCTGAGAAAAATGGGGTCCCTGTCTGAAACAATGGACTTTGGGGGTCCGTGGAGTTTTCCAATATTGTCCCAGAAAACTTGAGCCACTTTGGCCGCTGAATATTTTGGGAGAAGGGGAACAAAGTGAGCCCCCTTAGTCAGTCTGTCGACCACCACCATAATGGTTGTAAATCCGGCCGAAAGAGGCAGATGGGTAATAAAATCCATGGATAATTCCGACCAAATATCTTGGGAAATAAGTAAGGGTTGTAAGAGACCATATGGGGAGTGATTAGATGGTTTCGTCTTCTGACAAATTTCACACTGTTGCACAAACTGTTGAACGTCTTTTTTCATGTTTTTCCAGGTGAATTTAGCTCCAAGACGAAGAAGGGTGCGACGGATTCCGGCATGCCCACCTACTATGGACGAGTGGAACTCAAGCAGCAGAAGAGGAATCAGGGTGGACGCCGCAGGAATGTACAGCCGTTGTCGATGGAAGAGCAAGCCATTATGCAACCTCCAGAAGGGCCTTTGGGAGGGATTATCCTGTAAATCATGTAATATTTGGGTAGCGTAGGAATCTTGTTGTAATTCGGACTGGATGATAGAGCTGTAATGTGATGTAGGACTGCTGAAAGCGAGAAAAACAGGGGGTGAAGACATAGTATTCCCCTCGGGCTGACGTGAGAGTGCATCGGCCACTGTGTTGGACTTTCCAGATTTATACTGGATAGTGAAATTGAATCCCAATAATTTCGCAAGAAATTGTTGTTGATCCGGAGTTTGAATCACTTGAGACATCAAGTGATGTAAACTCTGATGATCGGTCTTAATAACAAACGATGTGCCAAGCAGATACTGGCGCCATTTGGCTACAGCGGACGTAATGTCAAACATTTCTCTGAAATAGGTGGACTTAGCTTGCATAAGCTTAGATAACTTGCGGCTAAAAAAAGCAACTGGATGTCCTTCTTGTAAGAGAACGGCTCCCACTCCCACTCCTGATGCATCGGCTTCTAGGATGAAGGGAAGTTTAAAATTGGGTAAGGCCAAGATTGGAGCTGTAATGATCTTGTGCTTTATGGACGCAAAAGCTGTATCCGTTGTAGTAGTCCAAACAAAAGCATCTTTGGACAACAGATCTGTAAGTGGGGCTGCAACCATTGCATAGCCTTTAATGAAACGACGATAATAACCAGATAAGCCCAGGAAAGCTCTCAGTGCCGTGACTGAGTTAGGTGTAGGCCAGTCTGTAATCGCCTGAATCTTAGACGGGTCTGGAGATACCCCCTCAGCCGAAATGATATGTCCTAAAAACTGAATCTCCTGCACCGCAAAAGAACATTTAGTAATTTTAGCATAAAATGTATGTTGCCTCAATGTTTGTAAGACTTGTAGCAAGTGATCCGCATGGTCCTTGAGGGTCGGACTGTAAATTAGTATGTCATCAAAAAAAATGACAACAAATCTACGTAAGAACCGTGAAAAGATATGGTTCATCGTCGCTTGAAATGTGGACGGAGCATTAGACAGTCCAAAAGGCATCACTAAAAATTCAAAGTGCCCACTATGAGTTCGGAACGCTGTCTTGTGGACATCAGCCGGGTTCATCCGAATCTGGTGATAGCCTGAGCGTAAGTCTAGCTTGGAGAAAATCGTTGCTCCGTGTAATTCGTCCAGTAATTCATCAACTGTTGGGATCGGAAATTTATCTGGAATAGTAATGGCGTTAAGGGCACGATAGTCCACACAAAAGCGCCATGTTCCATCTTTTTTTCGGACTAAAAGAACTGGGGAACTATACGGGGAATGACTTGGTTGAATGATACCGGATTCCAACATTTCCCCCACCATCTTTTCAATCTCTGCTTTCTGAAAATGTGGGTATCTATATGGTCTCACTTGAATGGGTTTAGAGTCGGGAAAGAGGTTAATAGAGTGGTTAGTTACTCGATCTGGTGGTAAGGTAATGGGAACCAGAAAAACGTCTTGGTATTGTTGTATAACAGCCTGGATAGGGGAAGGTAATGGGATAGAGGAGTCAGGTGAGGTAGGATGGCACGTGACATTGCTAGTGAGACACAAAGTAGGAGGAAACCGAATCTTGAGCAACCAACTTTTGTAATTGGGAAGGGGACAGAGGGCTAGGAGAGGTTGTATGGTCCCCGTGGAGGGTGATAGGTATTCCGTCTTTAGAAAAAGACATAGTCATCTGTAAGTAGTCGGTAAGGATAGGTCCCAATGTGGCTAGCCATTGGACGCCTAATACGACATCTGCACCTTTGAGTTCCAGAACAAATAAATCAGTGGAAAACATATGAGATTGCAAGTTAAGTGTGACATTAGGGCAGTAAGCCACACACGGCAAAGTGTCGCCGTTGCCAACTTGTACCTGGAAGGGAGAAACCAACTGCATAGTAAGGGCGAGATACTTAGCCATACGCTCAGTGATGAAATTGTAGGTACTACCCCCATCGACCAAAATTTGAAGTAATTTTCCCGTGATCAAGCCCGATAGTCTGAAAGAGCTTGAACTTCTATTGCCAAACAAGGCATTTAAGCTGATTGCTGGAGAGGATTCTTCCGTTACTATGTCATCTGGTATTTCCGGTATGTCATCCCCTGGACTATCATCCGTACCTTCCATATATAACAAAGCTGCACCACCCTTGCACTTGTGACCGAAGGAATATTTTTCGTCACACGTATAGCATAAATTTTTTTTGCGCTTGGCTTGCATTTCTGCTGGTGATAATCGCCTAATAGGTATGGCAGGGATGGGTTTGGAATTGGGGGGAAGGAGTTGGGGTGTAGTGACAATTGAAGTATTAGAGGGTGGTTTAGGGTTGATGGTCCAGGGACGGGTGGGTTTGTAATCAACAGCTTGGTCCTCATAGATTCGAGCCAAAGAATAGGCCTCGTGATAATCATGTGGACGTTGGGTGAGGATAGGGCGACGGATGTGAGGTTTCAAACCAGAGATGAATATGCTACGTAATAGAGTGGCGGAAAGACCCGGTACCTTGCTAACAAGCTTCTCAAAGGAAGATTGATAGTCGACCACCGAACCTGTTTGTTGGAGTTTGACCAACGCTCCAGCCGGATCTTCAAACTCCGATGGACCAAAACGGCGTTGCAAGGCGATACAAAACGTCCTCCACTCCGTAAGTAAGCTGTTCTGTTCAGATCCATAGAACCAACTATCTGCTGGATCGTTAAAGTGGAATGCGGCCAAATTAACACGATCTGGGAACGGTACTTGATAGAAAGTAAAATACCGTTCGGCGGCGACTATCCATGTGGTCGGATCGCCGGACGAAAATCGCGGAAAGTCGAGTTTGATCTGTCGAGATCTGGGTGGTTCACGGCCAGCGGCAACGCCACCAGGACCAACTCCCAGAACGCCACGATCGGGGTGAAGTTGCTGTAATTCAATCAAGCGTTGCAGATCTTGATGAAGTTGATCTTGCGATACTTGCATCTGCTGTTGAGAATCCAATAAATTGGAATGGGATTCTTGCAGGGTCAAGTATTGTTGTTCCCGGACCAGATCTGCTGCTCGAAATTGTTGCTCAAGTGAATCCAACCGTTGGTTGAAATCACGCATACGGGTATTGTCCGCCATGAAAGGGAAGGTTGAGGCTCAATGAAAGCACCAACTGTAAGGACCTTTAATCAGTGAAGGAGTTTGTTAGGGAAAGAAGGAGAGATTTTAGAGTGAGAGAGAAAAGAGAAGAGAGTTGTCCAGCAATTTTCTCAGTTTTTCCATTACACCCCTCTTGGGCTATATAGTATCTTGATTACATCTCTACTCCTAATTAAGAGTAAAAGACTACAAGTGCAATATTACTACTAAAGGCCCTATTACTCAATGTGAATAATCCAACAAATAAGTGGGCTTCTTAATAATACGTTTGGGCCGGTCACGTGTTGGGCCTGTGCTTGCAACATACAATGTTAATCATTTCAACCCAAAACTCTAAGGTGTTGGGTGAAGATATTTTTAATGATTTATATTATTCTCTTCCTATTGTTCTAAATTGATTTACAGATGTTGGGTTATGGATGGGCTGGGATTCTGAGGAGGTATCTGGTTGATCCGGTTGAAATGTGGTGGCCATCAAACCTTGCTCAAGTGTCTCTCTTTAGGTTCATTCTTGCCTCTTTATTCAATATTATGTTTTATTATTTTGAAACTGAATCATTAAAACTCCTTTGGTAGTTGCTAATATTTTTATACAGTATACATTTACTCTGTGGCCCTCGGTTTCAATTTAATTGTTTTAAAATCATTTCCTTTTACTGTGCAATTTTTGTACAGTTTTTACTCCATTAACTGCGGTCCTCGGTTTTGCAAATCAGTGAATACATATAAACAAGCGAAATCATACCATTTTTTTCTTTTTTTAATGGATGGTGGACCCACCGCATTATGTATCTATGGTAGGAGATATTTATCTTCAACAACATGAGAAAAATAGAACCCTATAAATAATGAGTTTTATAAAAGTTATGGTGTATGAAAAGTAATCCTGTTATTTTATAGAGATTCGTTTTCCATGCCATAGTTTTTTTTTTGCTTAAAAAAATGTGAGTACCACAAAATGTTGCGTGTGTAGGAAGCTTCTTATGATCATGTTAAATGATGAACGCAAACACCGTAAACAATAGAAACTTTCCAATGAACTATTGTGCATATAGATATATTGTCTGACTAAAGTTCACTTCAACTGAATGAAGGCACAACAGATGCAGAACTTTACTTCTATAATTATTTTATAAAAATAATAGTGTTATTGCAAAAGAACTAATATGGAGTTAAATCCATAAAGATAAAGAGAATCAAGTTTGTCATTGAATATGAATTCCTAGCTTGTAATTGGTAACACGAAAAGACATTTTGTTTAACCTCAGTGCGCACAACCAGTATACCCAATTCACAGTTGTAAGAATGGTGAAAGCATGCCGCTTCACTTTTTTATGCAGTGGACTGAGCGCATCTTCATTGCTGAAAGGTTCATGTCATAGTTGTCTTGTCCGATTAGTGTAATATTCTCTTGACAAGAGAGCATAACATTGAATGGGAAAAGGTCAAATAGAAGATATGTTAATATTATGCTATCAATGTTTCATTGGCTACTATAGAATTGGCATATAGGCAATGATTTAGTATCTTCTCCAAAAGAACTCATGCAACAGCAAACACCATTTTTTTTTTTATTTTGTGGAAAATTGTTCTATTTGCTTGTTTATTATATCCTCTAATGTTATTTTGATTACATAAGTTACCTTATGCTACAGGGCACTCCATGAAAAGGACCACAGAACAAAAGGTCTTACAAGGATGCAGTTTTTCCTCATTGCCATGGGTCTAAGCTTCTTGTATTATGCACTCCCTGGCTATCTATTCCCCATCTTAACATTCTTCTCTTGGGTCTGCTGGGCATGGCCAAATAATATCACAGCACACCAAGTTGGATCAGGTTATCATGGACTTGGGATTGGTGCCTTTACATTTGATTGGGCTGGGATTTCAGCTTATCATGGCAGCCCCCTTGTTACACCATGGTCTTCCATTGTTAATGTTGGGATTGGATTTATCATGTTCATCTACATACTTGTACCTGTATGTTACTGGAAGTTTAACACTTTTGATGCTAGGAAGTTTCCTATATTTTCCAATCAGCTGTTCACGACCAGTGGACACAAGTATGACACTACCAAGATCTTAACCCCAGACTATGATCTTAACATTGATGCATACAACAAATACGGCAAGTTATACCTTAGTCCTCTGTTTGCATTATCTATTGGATCAGGCTTTGCTAGATTTACGGCAACGCTCACTCATGTCGCGCTCTTTCATGGCAGGTAGGATGCTAGCAAAGCCTTTATCATAATCTATATTAATGAATCACTTGAATATATGATCAGATTGATAGTAAGCAGTTTCTGCATTGAATTCTGAATGATAGTTGTATATCTGAATGCATGATATGTTATATTTCTATGTGTTAGATATGGAAATAGATCAGAAGATTTTGATACTACAGTGCTAATATTTTTCTTCTTTATTATGTCCCTTCAAAGTTGAAAAATAATTTTCTCATCAAGTGCTTTAAGTTAAATCACTGAAATACAGAAAGATTCATGTAAATTAAGTGCTCCGTGATGGGACATTTTTGGTTGACTCTGAAATTGTTTCCTTTTCGCAGAGACATTTTGAGACAGAGCAGATCAGCAATGAATAATGCAAAATTGGATGTACACGGTAGACTCATGAAAGCTTATAAACAAGTACCAGAATGGTGGTTCCTCATTTTATTATTTGGGAGCATGGGGCTATCCCTGGTAATGGCTTTTGTGTGGAAAACGGATGTGCAACTGCCATGGTGGGGCATGATCTTTGCTTTTGGCTTAGCTTTTGTTGTAACCCTTCCAATTGGTGTCATTCAAGCCACTACCAACCAGGTACTCACTCCAATATCCCTACTGTTCCTCGATCATAACATGCTATTTTGATGCAAAGTGGGAAGCAATAGGAGTTTCAAATTTCAACATGAATTTTTCCTGTGGTTTTTACCTTGCAGCAACCTGGATACGACATTATAGCACAGTTCATGATTGGGTATGTCCTTCCTGGAAAACCAATTGCAAACTTGCTCTTTAAAATATATGGGAGAATCAGCACCATCCATGCTCTCTCTTTCTTGTCAGATCTCAAACTCGGTCACTACATGAAAATTCCTCCACGATGCATGTATACCGCTCAGGTCTTTGCACCTTAACTTGAAAGTCTCCTAATTTAAGTCCTTTTTTCTCATTACTTATTTTTGTCTTTATTTTTTTGGTTTTAATTTCTAAATAGCTGGTGGGAACTCTAGTTGCTGGTGTAGTGAACCTTGCAGTGGCTTGGTGGATGTTGGATGGCATTAAGGACATTTGTATGGATGACAAAGCTCACCATGACAGTCCTTGGACTTGTCCCAAATACAGAGTTACATTTGATGCATCTGTTATATGGGGTCTGATTGGACCAAAGCGCCTATTTGGACCAGGTGGGTTGTACAGGAACATGGTATGGTTATTCCTCATTGGAGCTGTGTTGCCAGTTCCTGTCTGGGTATTGAGCAAGATCTTCCCAGACAAGAAATGGATTCCATTGATAAACATACCAGTTATATCTTATGGTTTTGCTGGAATGCCACCTGCAACTCCTACCAATATTGCAAGCTGGCTATTCACTGGAATGATCTTCAATTACTTTGTGTTCCGTTTCCACAAACGTTGGTGGCAGAAATACAATTATGTTCTGTCAGCAGCACTGGATGCAGGCACAGCTTTTATGGGTGTTCTAATTTTCTTTGCACTGCAAAATACAGGCCATAATCTCAAATGGTGGGGAACTGAATTGGACCATTGCCCGTTGGCTACTTGTCCAACTGCACCAGGAATTGTGGTTGATGGTTGTCCAGTTTTCTAATAGAGAATCATGATAGGTTTATCTTTTCTTTTCTTTTTCTTTTTGCTTTTTGAAGGGGGGAAGGGTGTTTGGGAACTTAGTTAGGCTTCGAGTGAGAATAGGGTGAAGGGAATAACAAATTCTGTACATGGTTGCTTGTTGCCTACGTCATATGCCTGATAACAGTTCATTGGTAATGGAACAAAGGATGACTACTACTCATGCTTAGTAGTGGCTCGGAATCTAATTCTAAAAGGAATAGACAGAATGCATGTAATCTCATGTAATGGACGTCTAACATTGGCGTCTCGGTGTATCTCAATTGGTTAAGAGCAGGGAATATTTAACAAAAGTCACCACTTGGCAACTTTCTTCCCTTCTCATTGAGGTGGCAACATAAGCAGAAACGCTATGACGTTAGTTTTTTTCTTTGGGTTGAATAATACATTATCCTATCCTTGGAGTTCATCTGTGCTACTGTTTTATAAGCCATAAAGAAGTACGAGAATAGCTACAAAAGAAAGCTTTTATTTGCCAGAAGGGGCAATCACACTGTTATATATCAAATAAATCCCAACTTCAATAGGTTATACTTGGTCCACGACTTGCTTTAACTCATGTTTCATGCATGACTTTATGTTAAAATCATTGTGCTTGAAGCCTATGATTTTACTTTAATTTTTTTTTTTTTACTAAGTTATGCGTTACACTCAAATTCCTAAACTTATACCATTTTAAGAAATAAATATGAAGATATACCAAGTTAAGAATTTTGAATCGCAACTACATCACATATGTGAAAAACCTGATTTTTTTTTTGTCATCATAACGAAAATCCTCAGCATTTCATCAAATGCAAAACTTAAAGAACTAATTTAATCATACTCAAGATTTGGTACCACAAATATTTCACTTTGCAGGTCCTTCTGATGAACAAGGAGTAATAGAATTTAAATAAACAGCCATTGAAGAAAAATAAAGATGATGGTAGGGGGAGACTGACTCATCAGGGGCACAGTTGCACAACCTTGTTGTTCTTCTTCTTCTTCTGAAGGATTTCCATTCACATTCCCCATAGTTTCATAAAGAAAATGAACCTTGTCTTTGTCTCTGTCTTTGTGTTTAATAAGAATACAAATTGAGTAGATACAATACAACTTTAAGAATAAGAAGCAATCAAGGAGCGGGAGCAGGTAATCATAATTGTAATTATAAATATAATAATAATACTTTCCGACGAGTTTGGAGGATATTAGATTTAGGGATGAGCATACATATCATCATCATGTTGCTTCTCTGCGCATACATATCATCATCATGTTGCTTCTATGTTATTATTTCATTACCATAATATGCATATGTCATAATTCCCAGTGTCCCTTTCATCCAATTCCCATCCTCTCCATCCTTTTCCTTCACATCACACACACCTTTCCCAATTTACGCCTTTATTTCACGGGGAAAATGTTTTTCATTTCAAAGTACACAGTTTTGTATCATTTTGAATTAAACCATTGTATTTTGATAAATTTTATATTTTCTTTCCTCCGCGTTACTTGCTTTATTTGTCATTTTAATTTTACGAAGGAGAAAGAATATAAAAAAAGGTTTATCATCTATAATTTGAGGAGAGATTTTCTACTAACAACTTACTACCCATCTAATCACCATTGGATCAATATTTTCTCTTTTTTCAAAAACTTTTTAACTTTCTCTCTCTTTGATTCAATGGTGATTAGATGGGTAGTAAGTTGGTAGTAGAAAATTTTGGTAGTAAGAATATCCTCCCTCCTATAATTTAACATGACCAGAAATTTTTTTCTACACTCACAACATTTTGTGGGGCCCGCAGAAAAAAAAACTCTGACACGCAAAACGAGTCTCTATAACATAACACAAACACTTTTCCTAAGACATAACTCTTACGAAACTCATAAGAAAACTATCAAATTTAACATAAAACACAGAATTTAACTTTAATTCACATTTTCGTTCCACTCCTAAAATTTTCTTTTCTACTTTCTGTTTTTTTTTTCTATGTACTACTGTCATTGTATAAGTTTCTTCTAACAAAACTCTTTTAAAAATCATGTTAAATTTAAGAGTTTTAATAGAGTTATGTCGTAGGAAAAGTTACCATGTCATGTCGTATAGATTCGTTTTGCGTGCTTATTTTTTTCTTTTTTTCATAAATTGTGGGTCCCATGAAATATTGTGTCTGTAGGAAACTTTATCATATCATGTTAAAAGACAAACGAGAACCCTAAATTTAAAAGGGGAAATTTGACAAAAAAGAAGAAGTTTAAATCCTTTTACATTTGAACTTAAATGGTCACGTCCATGCTAGTTAAAATTGAGATTTTACCTATGATCGGAAGGGGGATAAAAAATTGTAAATCGTAAAATCCTAACGTAAAAAATATCGTAAAAATGTTTGGAATGTTGATTAAATCGTCTTGATTGGAAAAAATCGTAAAATCGCATATTTAAATCGGGATTTTAACTACCATGGTCACGTCCTTTCTCATAACATTTTCCCCCCTACACTTGCTTTGGACCAGTGGCGTAGCCACATTATATTTAGGTAGGGCCTGAGCCCCGATTATATTTCTACAAATTTTATTTATTATATATAATTATATAAATAATTATAATTGGGCCATAGCTATAATTGTAAATTGGTCCTAGCTAAAATTATAACAATGGTAACAGACGAAGATTTGGAGCTGCTTTGCATGGATGACCATATAATAGATTGTTTTCTTCTTAATTTCTTCTTCTTCTTTCATCTTTTTCTAATTAGGGGTTTTTTCTAACCTTTTTTTTTTCTTATTCGCTCTCACCACCCGGAACATAGCCATTCTGCAAAAAGGTACGATATTTTATTCCTTTCTCAAGATTTTATGAATACATGTTCTTGGAACATGCATTGGTAATTATATTATCCGCTCGGGGAGAAAATTGATTTATATTTTTTAACCTTGTAAATGAGAAATTCTTTGTCTTTGCTAACTATAATTGTTTATTGGGTGTTTTTAACATGAGTGAAGTTTATGTCCCTTTTTATATTTACAACTTTTTTGTGTGGTTGTATTTATTGATTTTATTTCTTTTAAAAAATGGAGTGCTGTTTTACATTTATCTTTTTCAAAAAAAAAATATATATTTTAATGCAGAGGAGCTACAATTGCTATTGGTAATGGAATTGAATTGTTTATTGGTGTTATTTGTATTTGATTTCACAACACGAATGAGAATTTTGGGGATTAATCAGTAGAAACCGTTAAAGAGAAAAATCAATGAAGATATATGTATATATATGGAGAATGAAAATTTCTTGTATATATTCATTAACAACTTTTTTGTTTTTTTTTTTGTATTCTTAAAAATTTTAAAATATCTAAACACTAATTAAATGATTTATGTAGATCCAATATCCTTTAAATGATTTTAGACATTTGTCGCTGATTGTCACATGTTTCTTTTTAATTGTGAAGTTTGTTATTCCTCTATGTTGATGTTCTTCACTAGGGGTATAAATGACCAAGTTAGGCCAGACTTTGGCTTGGATAACCTAAGTCTATATAAAATATTTAGAGCCTACATTAAAGACTGGATTTATAGGTCTGCTTTGATTTATTATAAAAAAATCTAATACAACTTGTAACGCCTACCAAGTTGCAAATTAAAGTTTATAGGTGCAAAGCAAATTAAAATATAAAAGATAAAAAAAATTATTCACAAACATCACATGAAATAATTTTCATTAACATCACATGAAATAATATTCATAAAGATCACATTGAAAAATGTTCATAAAAATCGCATGAAAGTTTCATATATTTATATGAGGAAGGATAACTACGAAATTTTTTCACTACTAACTTACTACCTATTTAATCACCATTTGATCAATATTTTCTCTCTCTTCATAAATTTTTTATATCCAATGATGATTAGATATGAAAAATTTTGGTAGTCAAAATATTCTCCCTCTATGTATATATACATATAATTTGATATTTCTTTACCAATTTAATTTTAAATTATATTTTAAATTTTTAATAAATATTTATTATTTATTAAAATAACATCTATCCAAAAACCATGTTCAAAGTGGTAAAGGCCCCAAAATTTGTGACTCCCTCGTGACAGTACAGCCACATTCGTGTAAAACCTCTCAATCAACAAAAACTTCAACGTCTTCCCTACCTTCGCTCCCTAGTATTGTATTCTCTGTTATTCTCGTAAGAACTAAAATTCCTCAAATAATAATCGGTAATCGCCAACCATAGATAATATAATACATATTACGCAATGCAATGATTATAAGACTAAAACCAGACGATGTACTTTTTAATTCAGTAGGGAATGCTTTAGAGTTTTTATGCACATCTCACTTATTTTCAGAATGGACAACAGATAGAAATTTGATAAATTCACAGTAAATAAGGATAAGAATAACTCGACTTAAAAAAAACAAAAACAAAAACTCACAAGGAAAAAGGTCTCTATGAGTTATGACCTATTCTTCTAGCCTTTGCTTTTGGACTTATTAACCTAGACAAAAATAGATAGGTATACATAGAGAGAGAGGGGCCATACTGGATCCACTCATCCACGATGGAGGGTCTAGTCCACTGGGTCACCATAACTCATGCTATATTGGGCTATGCATAATCATCCTTCCTATCAAGAGCATAAGATATAGTCACGAGTTTCAACACACACACAAGAAGAGAAGAACAAGGGTGTTTCTTATTTCATCTTTCAATTTCAAAGAAGCATTTGACTCTCTGTTACGCAAAACGTCAAACAGGTAGCCGACCAACCCATTTGTGGTCATATCTGAACAAATCCCAGTCACTTAGTAGTGAGTGTCCATTTCTTTCCTCGCCTCCTCCTTTACGTTTTGAGCTAATTAATGTTTTGAGCTATTTAATGTTTTGAGTAGCTTTTTCTGGTTTTGGCCAATACCGTTTTAATTGCCCACTGGTTCTGACTCCTGGGACATTAGTTTTTGATTCCTGGTTTTGTTCTTGTTGGAATTAATACTCACTGATTATGCCTACATCAACATGACATCACATTATAGGTTCATGTCTAGAATATATTTTAATCTCTCGTTATATCCCACTGGAAATTCGTGTTCTGCTTCTGGGAGAGAAATGGAAGAAAACTGCTATGTAAACTCTTAGTATACAAAAAAGCACATCCATTGAATTTATTTGGAATTGTAGGGAAACGTATCTTCTGACCTGACATGATTCTAGGTATAAATACAATAGTATAGAAAGGGATGTGACTTCTTTCTGTGCATAGAGTTACATACTTAGAATGACTCAAATTAGCAATAAAAGAAAATGCTCAAATCTTGTAAGGTCTTTGTACCTTGCTGCTTGCACTGAGTTACCTCTGTAGTGATCAAGGAGTTTGTTGGAAATTTTTCTACTTTCCTTGATCGAATGTAATACAATTCCTGTTGCCAAGTAACAAGCACCATTCTTTTTTTTTTATAATTTAAAAGGCTACAGCCAGCCCACATAAGTTAAATTAAATTAACTTTGCGAAAAGAACAAACATGAGAAAAGTTTGTTAGATACAGCAACCAAAAAATAGGGGAGAAGAGAAAACACATAAATTATTTTCCATTCTTTGACTAAATTGCTAGAAGACAAAAATGTCTATATAATATTTAGGTTATTTCTAGTGATATCTTGTATGACGAGATAAAGTAGTATAGGCATTTGAGACCTTTCTAGTCTCAATTATTTCTGCTGATATATTGAGCTACAATCTTTACTGCTCATAAATGTTACTATTGCTTAAATTTATAATTTTTGTTAAACAGTCAAGTTCTGTTCCTAAGATTTTTATTTTCCCTTGTATTTGCTTATTTATTAATTTTGAAGGGCACTTAAGATTTTGTTCAATGCAAAGATTATACGATTAAAATGTTTCCTTAGCTTAAATTATTTTGTAACTGATTGTGTGAAAGTATCTATGCACTGTTTTGAACGAGGGAAAGGAGGAAAAATCCTTTATTATTGGCACTTTTACTCTTTGATCCACCTAGTATCTTTTCAAACTAACCACCGGCTTACACCACTTTGAAATAGTGCTTAGATCATTTGCAGATTTCTCAAATATGCAAAGCATAAAGAAATCTATATTGAGTCATGTGAATTTGAGAAGGTCGACTGAAAGATGGTTTATTGCCGGGGATGAGAACGCGTTTGTGCATTTGAGATGTTGGTGCTCTTCAACCGGTGCCAGCTCTGATGTGATACTGAACTGAGTAATTGGTCTGATAAAAAAGAATGATAAAATCGATGCCACAAGGGTATTCAAGTTATGGTCAAAATTTAACTTTACTTTTTCATATGGCTATATATTTTAGTGCTGGTTAGTCTGTGCCTTTTACTATTAAAATGTGAAAACTAAATATTGGAGTATCTTTTCTGCCGAAGGACAATATTGTAGGAAACTTGATGTTTCTTTGTGCAGGTTAGTGAAGCTGCTGATTTTCAAAGAGACTTGAGCCTGGACAGCTTGGATAGGGTGGAGCTTATTATGGCTCTTGAAGAAGAATTTTCCATCGAAATCCCTGACGAGAAAGCAGATAAGCTTACTTGCTGTGCCGATGTTGCAAAATACATAGCCTCCGGAGCTGACCAGAAAATTTTGGGCAATCCCTGACTTCTCAGTTGTTTATGTTATTCTAAGGTTGTGGCATACAAGATTTGTGTGGTTGAGCCATATGGATCTATGCTTAGTCAGCTTGGTTGCAAATATGAATGTTAGTTGATCTACATGTTGCAAATATTATAATAATATGAATGTACTAGACACATTTAGTTAATTATTGGTGCCAAGGCCCTCATGTTTGGATATTGCACGTGGAAATGGCCGGTTTGAAGAATATCTCGTAATTGGTCCGTACCAAATTCTTATAAACTATATTCGTGTGTATGATAATCTTCGCTGAACACTTTTAGGATCATTCTTAGTTTTCTATATGACCAAAATACTAGTGGTCGTTAAACACAACGCATATCTCATAACAATCTCACGCAACTCTCAAATTTCACACATGTATATTTTACAAACTGACGGGTGCTTACATATATTGTGTGTAATATGTACTGCTAGATGTTTAAAACCCATGCAACCCAACACTGCGACTAAAGCGCCATCCAAGTGAGCCATGGTGCTGCTGTTACTAATATTTAACCCAAATCTGCTTATGCACTTTGTTTCGAATCGCTTTGTCTCTACTCGTTTCCCCCATGTATGCTTGGTGCGTGCAGTGACTCAGAAGTTGAATGCTGGATCCTTATATTTCCGGCATTGTAGGTGCGGATGCCATTACCAAATGAAGAAAGCTCAAGTCCCTTGTATTTCTTGACACGAGCTGGCCGACAAAGTGATCCCTCTGGAATACGATGAACTTTGACTGTACATATCTTTTCCAAGTTAGGAATAGCATGAAGGTAAGAAGGGAGGTCCACCATAAAATCTCCAAATTCATCAGTGACCCCTTGTGCTACCATTGGTTTTCCTTTCCCCTCGCTGGCATGGCTTTGGCAGTTGACACCAACCGAAGCTCCTGCATGCATCAATCTTAAATATTTAACCGAATCTTTTGGAAACTGAAATTATTCAATGCGTGTAGTTGCGTCAAGAACTGCAATTAGAAACGGATTTGCATTCTCTCATTTTCATTAAGAACATGTAGTAAATACCATTTTGGGTTCTCGTCAAATTTTACTATACCCGCTTTACAGCGGCGGAGCCAGGATTGGAGGGGGGAGCGAAAATTAATTTTTTATCTTGCATGATATAACTATTTATTTTACCTATTGACCCAATAGGAACTCGTTTAGGTAATTTTTTACCAAAATATTAACATTTAACAACATTTGCAAGACTAAAAAAATGTACTTTTGGTCAGGTCCAACAGACATAAAAAGTAATTTAAAGCAATAATTAAAAAAAAGTGTCTTAACTAAAACAATGCTTTTAACTATGTTTTTTCTTAAAATAAAATAAAAGACTGCAACCAAGTTGCCCCAAAAAGTGAATATTTTAAGTTACAGCAAACCTATTTTCTCTATATGAAATCATTACACAAAGAGAAACACAACCACGCAAATGAAAAGAGAGCAAAATGATGATAAAAAAGCCAAAGCTTTCGTTAACCAAAATATAGCATATGAAAATAAATAAAAAAATACAGAAAAGGTTACACATACACATTAGGTCAAGTGGAGGTAAATTTCAACTTGGATTTCAAGTCAGAACTTTCAAAAGAAGCACATTTAACAGTAACAACATTACTATGTTTGGCCTTCAACTGTATTAATTTTTTTTTTAATTTTTTTTGAGAGGGGGGCGGCCGCCCACCCTAGCCTCCCCTGTCTCCACCCCTGCCGCTTTAGTCCCTAGCAAATAAAAAGACTATTCGTAGTCCCTAACAAATTCAAAATGTACCTATTTAATTGAAATAGTGATCCTCCTAAATTCAAAAAAGACAGACATAGTCCCTCAAAAGGATTAAAATGGGTCCACTTTAAATTTCATAGGAACCACGAATAACCTTTCTATTTGAGTACTGAAAAATATATTTACTCAAAAAAGATAGGAGTGTAATGTGATGATAGATAAAGACAATATTATTTCTGCACAGATTAGTGAACCACTGCACGCATAACATTGTTGTCAACTTAAAGTCATATGGTTGTCTTGCAATAACTTGATTGTGAAACTCTTTTATTAGGCTTGATTATTCGTATTTAATGTTTTTAAAAATGTGCTATCGTCCGTGATATTAACAAAAATAAAATGGCACAGCGTAACGTTGTTTTCCTTTTCTTGGAAATAATACGTTGCTGTTGTATGTAGTGTATAATATTTTCGACAAATTATCACTCTATTTCAGGGATCGATTTTGTGGATGTGGGCTTCTACAGTCTGCAAATCTTTAACAAGAAAATATGATAGTTAACTCGCATGTTTATTTGGAGATCCAGGACGAATACTTATGAGACCTGAAGATAGATAATTCCACATCACTAAATAAATTAGAACCACAAGAAAGTTCAATTCCATAAAAACCATTCATTAATCAAAACGACGTAGATTTGGGTGTAACTGTAGATAACCTTATCTAAAGTGACCGTAGAAATGTTTTTTCCTTATTATAATTGTATAGCATAAAAATAGTTTTCATTTATATTTTATTAGTTTCCATAGTTCACAAGTTTTTTCCCTTGCTTACCATTATCATTATATAATATGAGGAACAAAAGGAGTTTTCTTTTTCTTCCCCTACCATTTGGCAGGAGGGTTAGGGATCATTGTCATTATATTTATCTCTACCATTTTTCTTTAAATTTATGTTACAATCAATCTCAGACATCTGATCAATAATTTCCAATGCGATTCATTAAATTTAATTTGAAACAAAAGTTTTCTTCTGTTCTGAAGTAGAAATTTTACCAAAACGTGAAAGCAAGCTTTTGGTTTGTCACCAAACAATGGAACACCAACTACCGTAGATCTTCAGTTGTGCAACATTAGTCTTTGTCTTTGGCCAACGGGTTTTTTATTTTTATTTTCATTTTATCTTCTTAATTTGATTTTCTCAATATAACAGTTAAGTTCACGATT